>BQNB010214323.1:0-10002 GCA_026074375.1 Tanacetum coccineum
TCACCAATTTTTTCCAAGAACCCAACGAAGCATGGGAACGTTTTAAAGGACTCCTTCGTCAATGTCCTCACCATGGCTTTTCTGAACTTCACCAACTCGATACTTTTTACAATTCTTTGAATTCAAATGATCAAGATGCCTTAGATTCTGCAGCAGGTGGAAATTTCTTAGACAAGATGCCTCAAGAAGGTTTAGCGATTATTGAAAGCAAGTCAAAAGTTCGTTATTCTAGAAGTCGTGCTAATGATCCAAGAGTGAGTACGGATGCTCCTCTTTCTAATTCTTCATCTTCCAATAATTCTTTCGAAATGCAACAAATAGCCGCTTCTCTCGAAGATAAGATGACTATCAAGATGAACAAAATAATGAATGAAATGAAAGCTTTAGTTGTTACTACTCCTGCACCCGTCAAAGCAGTTGAGGAAAGGTGTACCACTTGTGGTAACAATCATAGTTTTAATGTGTGCCCAATGACTAGAGGAGGTTATGAGTACCCGGTTTATCATGATAATTTCCAACAATTTCAACAAACCGCATCGGTTGGTAATTTTGTTCAAAATGGAAATTCCGGGTACCGTGCTCCTAACTTGGCAAACCAAATGAGACCACCAGGATTTAATCAACCCAATCCACAAGCTTCTAGACCTAACCAAGGATATAATGCAAATCCCAAAAGTGGGAGGAAAAATTTTAATCAAAACAACTAATTTCAAGTATATCAAGCTCCACCATATCAAACACCAATTCAATCACACCAATCAATCAGTTTTACCTTACCAACTTCCAACAAATAGGTTTTGAAAACAGTTTTGAAAACTACGTCAAGGCTAAACGATGCGGTGTTGAAGAAATGTTCAAAATCAAAAATCAAGGATTTGCAGAATCAAATGGCTATGTCTACAAGGTTGTTGAAAAGTCTTTGTGATAATTTCAAAAATTAGCCTCTACTTCAAATTCAGAACTCTTCAAGTCAAACGTAACTAATTCCTCGTCAGCAAATTAATGCAATCACTACAAGGAAGCGGTAAAGATTTTGAAGAACCTTCGATTTCCTTTGTTCTACACCGATGTTTCAAAAACTCAAAAAGAACCCGAACAAAACCGGAGAGTCAACGGAAAAAGTGCAAAATTCAAATTTCGAAAAATACCACAACATGTCCCATCTCGGAGGAAGAAGGATTCAATTTTCATGAAAATTCCAAAGCAAAGAAAACCATTAAGTGGAAATTCAAGTATCTCAATTCTCTATTCCTAATTGAAGTCACCATCTAAACTTCCATATCCTGAGAGGATGAAAGTGAGAGAACACGATAAACCAAGTGCTCAACATAGCCGGTTTTTGAAAATGTTCAAGCAACTTCGTTTAGAGATTGGATTGAAAGATGCTATTGTCGAAATGCCAAAGTTTAACAAATGGTTAAGCTCGTTGCTAAGAAACAAAGAGAAGCTTGAGGAGATCGCTATCACAACTGTGAATGCTGAATGTTCCGCTATCATCATGAACAAAGTTCCCGAGAAACTCGAAGATCCGGGAAAATTTCTTATCCCATGTGCTTTACAAGAACTCAAAAGGACTAGTGCTTTAGCCGATTCAGGAGCTAGCATTAATCTTTTACCTCATTCTATCTACAAGAAACTTGAGCTTGAAGCTTTGACTCCTACTCGAATGACTCTCGAGCTTGCCAATCGTTCCATTTCTCACCCGATGGGCATAGCCGAGGATGTTGTAGTTAGAGTCGATGGTTTCACTTTTCTTGCGGATTTTGTGGTGGTTAATTTTGAACCCGACCCGAGAGTGCCTATTATTCTAGGAAGACCCTTCCTTCGAACCGCAAAAGCTCTCATTGATTTGTACGAGGAAAAATTGACTTTAAGAGTAGGAAAAGATGAACTTGTTTACTATGCCGATAAATCTGAGAAAAACAAGGAAAAGAATTTTGTTCATGCCATTTCTGTTATCGATTTTTCAAAAGATGATCCGTTTAGTGGCAGTACCACTACTCATTCTGATGATCCTTCTCCTAGTTCTTCTCCGGTGAAGACTAGTGATAATTTTGTGAAGTTCGCCGATGAACTTGCTCCTCTTAATTCGTTACCACCGGGTAATGATGATTCAACTCTTAAGAAGGACTTGCATGAAGAGAATTTTCAAGAAGATGTCGAGATTAAAAATTCCAACGTTTCCGATAAGCTAGTCTTTCTCAACACTCCTCTATCCGACAAGGATGAGTGTTTTGCTCCTGAAGACGATAATGATGAGATCGATGATTTTCTAGCTATAGAAGTATCTTCTAACTTAGAGGAAGGATATTTCGATTCAGAAGGAGACATAGCTTTTCTTGATAATCTACTTAGTGATGATGATAATCTCGCTTCCGAAGTAATTTCCGATCATGAGCCAGAACAGAATGAATCTTCAATTACTTTTTCTCCAAGGAGTGATCCTCTTCACCATGAGTTCGCCGGTGAACCTTTAACACTTCCTGCGAGGAATGATCGTGAATTTGAGGAATATCTTAGTCTTATGACAGTGCTTAATGAAATTTCAACTTCCCAGGGAAGTGTTCATCAAATTTCAGTTATCGAGTCTCTTCCCATATCTCCTATCCCCGTTGAGGATAGTGAGCCCACTCAAGAAGAGATCGATATTCTCCTTGTTCCAGATAATTTAATTCCGCCTGGTGTTGAGGATGCTGATTCCGAAGATGAAGTTAATGAGTCACCTAACCTTGATCACCAAGATGATCCGTCAATTCCTCGACCTCCACCAGAACCTCCGGATATTAAGAAATGTTTTGAACCCGAAGCGGGTATTTTGATAATCAAAGAGTTTAAGGGTGTTTCTAAATCTCATGATTTTATGACCGGTATTTTACCCACCCTTCCCACCCTTGTTTCAGATTTGATTTTCATTTCCTCATTTATCTCCTTCGAGAATGAAGACACCATTTTTGACCCCGGCATCGTCACATTTCTAGAGCCGGTGGCATTTTCAAAGATAGTTTCTTGTTCTAAGTATTGCTCTCCCTAAGGACGAATTAATTCAGGGATCGAGTCGAGCTTGCGACTCGGTGATCAAAAACAAGCCGCTTCGTGGGAGTTCACCCCATGCTTATCATTTCTATTTTCTATTATCTAATGTGTTGTGTTGAGAGAGGCTTGTTCTCTTTCCGATTTCTCGTTGTTTGTTGTTTGTTTGTTGTGATTTTTGCAGGACTCTCCTAACAAATTCTTTGAAGCCTCTCGTGTCCGGTGTTGTTTCCCGTTCTACTCGAGCTTCTCATCCTTTGTGTGAATTTAGTTTGGGGAGATCCATATCCTTTCATCTTATCGATTAACGTTTATCTTTGCATACTTCATAAACGGCTTAGATTTACGTAGAGACCCGACTTTAAACATTGAGGACAATGTTTCGTTTTAGTTTGGGGAGGGAATCTATCGATTTGATGTTGCTTGCTTATTGTTTTGTTCTCACGTACCCGTTTTCCCACAAAAATAGCAAAAATTTTAAATTTTTAGTCAATCATATAAAAAAAATAATAATAATAATAATAACAAAAATGTAGGTTTTCCGTTGGTAAGAATAAGAAGTAATTTTTGACCCGATTGTACGTGTAGAGTTCTAGCTTTCTTCCTTAACAATTAATGATGATAGTTTGTGCTAGTCTCATGTAGACTTTAAACATGCTAGACTTGAAATCATTAGTAAATGAAGACTTGTGCTAATCTCAAGTAGATTTTAAATATGCCGCCTGCAAGCTTGTGCACATCTCAAGTCGATTTTACAATATGCCGAGTTTGATTTATAAGGCTAAGCATTTGCAAAATTCATATGAGAAGAAAAACGAGAAATTATAGTGTTATTTATAAGTCATGATATTCAACGAAGAATAAATTTTCTTTTCACGCTCATCAGTGTTAATTGGGCTTTTTATCTCTCCCAGAGCAAGTTTACCTCTATAAATAAAAGTTTAATAAAAAGAGTTGTATGGTTATTTGGTAAATAATAGCTAATAGACGTTTTCTTTAGTTCCTTTGTGATTAGGATGATACACATCAGGAATACTTAATTGGCAACAAATAACAAAAATATCAACAATAAGTCTTCTCTGCCAGATTCCATCATCAGTGTCGGAGGCGTGGCGAAGTAGGAGATACATCATATCAGGTAGAGTCTGGTGTCATAATAAATTGATAATAACCTCTTGTCGACTCGCTATCGATGTGGCTTCGAGATAAAAGGCACCGGTTTTTACTTATATAATCCAAAGTCGAAATATGTTTACTGACAAAATCGTTTCGAGGCGTGGCCGATGTTGAATATACTTAAAGGACTGAGGATAATAATGTTGCTTAATTTTTGTTGTCTTATTTTTGCCTTAAAAGAGCCTAAGGGTATAAGTGCAAATCAGAATGGTCCATTCCTTCATGTCTTAAAGAGCCTATAGGGTATATGGAACAGAATGGTGCCTTGCTTAAGTAGCCTCTTAAAAAGAAGCCAAATATAGGTCGCCTTCGATGTGGGATCTTTAATCTTGAGTGCATTTGATCTTTTGAAAAGGGCTAAGACCAATTATTGCGTTCTTACCAGCCAACTATTATTTTCTAGAATTAATAAGTATCAGAAACAAAATCTTAAAGAGGCCTTCGGGTATACTGACTTAGTAAAATCCTTAGATATACAAAAGTAGGATTTGAAGAGGAAAAGTAAGTACACAATTAGTATTTAAGAGTATTTTTGTGTTTACGTGTACCATGCCTTGTAAATTAACGGTGATCTTGTTTTTAAGTCTTGCATGGGGAACAGTAAAAAAATCGGGGATATGAAGTTTATCTTTTAGAACGCTTAATTGTGATTTATTGTTCGAGATCCTAAAAGATTTACCAATGATGGAAATGAAAATCATTGCATTATGTCAAAACAAATAAATTGTATTTAGTTATCAAATATCAAGAAAAATCATAAAAAGAAAAAACATCGAGACACACAAAGAGCGAACCCGAACCTCTCCGGGGTCTTTGTAAACTTGTGACTTAGAAATTCTCCCCTCAATTGACTTTACTACTTCTTAAAGGCTTAGTTTTGGCGGAGGTTTCGAGGTATTTGGTTATAAAGCCTGTGATCGTTGCTGAGGACAGGCAAACACAAACGTTAGTTTGTTGGGAATTTTGATAGTTGTAAAACTATACACATCAGTTATTGCTTAAAAAGGCCCAAATAAACCCAAAACGGATAAAAAATGGCAAAAATGTGCTTGTATCTGAGTTTAATGTGTGCAGGTATGGATATGTCAAAAATCACAGAAAACAGTCAAGAAAACAGGCAAAAACGGACACGAGATCGGATGAGTGATCATGAAGCCAAAGAAAATCAAGCCTCAACCTTCTGCAGTCAACCTCAGCTCAACCACAGTCAATCCCAAAGCCCAACTCCATTGATTATAACTCCAGGGGCTGAAATTGCAATTTATAAAAGTTAAAAATACTTGAAAATGAGTTAAACCAAGTCCAAGGGCTGAATTTGCAATTTAGCCATTCTTGTTTTGTAACTACGAAAGTTGTGTTGCCAAACACAAGGGCCAATTATGTAATTACTCTAAACTTTACAAAAGGCGCGGGTCAATGAACCGGGTCAAAACAACCCGTGAACCACCTCTCATCCAATCACAGCCCTAGCCCCAACCCAATTACCCGAATCCTAACCCAACCCTAACCCGACCAAACCAACCCCAACCCGGTTTAACTTATACACTCATTTAACAGTTACTGTTTACCCATTTCCCCCAAATGAGATTAACTCACTCACACACACATGAACACACCCGAATCCACCAAGAACACCATGAACCCTAGTCTATTAACCCCTCACCCACACTCAAATTAACCATGGGGTTAATGTCCCTCTCACAAGCCTTAACCCACCCATCACTATCAATCACCACTCACCCAATCCACCCTGGCAAAATAAAGATCAATCATTGGTTGATGTGACGTGCGAGTGAGTATACACTCACACAACTAACACACTCAAGCCACATCATCGATCCGGGATTATACTCATTTAATCCTACGGCTTAAATTAGAGTTCAAGGAGAGAGATAAGATGGAGGGCTGAGATGAAAGAGAGAAGAAGGATCGAGAAGATGGGATTAGCTCAAGGCTTTGGGTATAAAACCCCCTCATTCCAGCACAAAAGTGGAGAGAGTTAGTAGTTAATTTTTAGTATTAATTTTTCAGTTTATTTTTAATCCAGTTGTTAGTAGTTCTATTTTATTGTAATTTCAATTTTATGTTATTTCATTTTGAGTTGTAAGAACCCTATTTCAGTTTTAATAAAAAAGGTATTGTTTCATATAATTTGTTTCTTCATTTAAAATTCTGTCAAATGTTTGTGTTTGATATTGATGATCGTGTTCAAGACTTGGAGTCTCAATTGGAGTTGGATGGCTGCTGAGACTCCAAGAGGGTGTAGTAGGCTAAGGGTTAGCACATAGGTTAGTTTTAGGTTGTGATATTGATTTATGGCTTATGTGGATTAAGCCATAAGCCCATTTCAGCTTATTGTTCTTCCCTGTTCTGCTGGGAAGAATAAGGTCCCTTTCACTTTCTTGTTTTAACCTTTGTTCTTGTTTTGAATTTCCTAATAGCTGTGTTTGTTTTATAAGTATTTAAAAAGCTGTTTTTATATGCTAAAATAAGTTGATAAGTAGATTATTGAGTAGTAAATTCTGTCAAGAGCTTAAAATGTGCTTTGCTTATTTAGTTTAAGAAGTAGATTACTAAGCTGGTAAGAGTTTAAAAGCTGATAAGCTAATTTAGCTTATTTTAAATAAGTAAAAGTTAAGTTTTAATTAGTTTAAGCCTTTTAAATTCTGTTAATAAGCTGTTTTATAAAAAAGGGATGCTGGTTGTTAATGGTTAGGTGCTGCAGGGGCCTGATTTGCTTGTTTTAATAGTTTCTGTTAGTTTATAATTAACATCAGTAGTCCTTGTTAGTTTAACAAAACCTAGTTAATTACACTGATAGTCTTAGATTTATTACATCGTTTGTCCTTAGTCCATTTTGAATGTTAAGTTTAGTTTAAGTCCCTAGTCCAGGGAAGTTTCTTCAGCATCAATCAAAACTTTGTGTAATTGATAAACTTTAAATGTTTGCCCGCCTACCCTTGTCTTTACTTTTTGTCATTTTCAACCCATGTGTTTTGGTTATTTAGTTAAGATTTATAAAAAATAGTTTTTTTTAAATAATAAAATTAGGTTTTTATTTTAATTAGTTAAATTAGTTTTTTATAAATAGTATAAAATTAGGGCTTTTTATAAAATCAAATTTCTGCACTTTTTCTGCTTATAAAAAGTATTTTTATAGAATTTTTAGTTTAAGTTTTATATTTTTAAAAATTAATTTTCATTAAATAGTTTTAAATTCATAAAAAATCCAAAAAGCCTTTAAAAAAAATATTTTTCTTTTTCCTAAAATTTTCTTTAGTATTAATTTAGGTTTAGGAATCTAGTTACATTTTTAAGTTTTAAATTGCATTTGTTTTCTTAGATGTCGCATTTTATTTACTTTCGTAATTAGTTTAATTGTGCCTTTAATTTTAGTAGTATAATTAAATCAAAAATATCCCTTCTCTTATTCAAATCAGGGTCTAAACTTAAACGAGGTTTCCATTGCACGAGTCATTGGGGAAACGACCCGGGTGATCATACTTGCCCGGTTTAATATACGTATTTTATATATATATCTTTGTGAGTGGAATTGTCCAAGGGATACTTGGGGATTTCCTTAATTTCTCTATAAGAATATTATTTTATACGTGTGTATAAACTGCATCAATCAATTATCAACTGGGTTTGACGCGTTTTGGGAACTTAGTACTGATTATAGCTGCTAATTGATTTTATATGTGAATAAGAATGAATTTCAATTGTTCCTCCGAGAAAATAAGCTCTTTTTAATGAAGAAAACTATTTTGGGTGAGATAAAACAGTAAATATCCAATTTGTATCATTATCCGCTTAAATATCCCCGCAATTTGCTATAACGGTCATATTTAGTGAAAAGTCAAAGTTGTGAGACCAAACAGTACTAACGACTAGTTACCAGGATTAATATTGGCCTACCAGACTTAAATCTGGTCAACCAGTATTAACAATTTTATTGTCAGAACTAACAATAAGCTTACCAGGATTAATATTGGCCTACCAGACTTAAATCTGGTCAACCAGTATTAACAATTTATTGTCAGAACTAACAATAAGCTTACCAGGATTAACTAGTAAACTACCAGAATTAATAATGACAATACCAAAATTAACTTTTTCACAACTTCAGTGCAACTTTAATCCACGCTCCAATCCTCCATGCAATCCACCATGAAGCATAATACGAAAAATGACTTTGAGCAGTAGAAACATAAACTAGCAGTAGTAATAAATAACTAGCAGTAGTAACGAAACACTTCCCCTCAAGTGATGCATGTAGATGGTTAAACATTTAATCAATAAGCTTCCCCTGAAACCAATATGTTTACCATCTCTTGAATCTCGAACTCTGTAGGCTCTATGTAGTGATCACTGATGAAGAAAATAGAGTATAACGAATTTGATGAAGAAGTAGAATCTCCCAAACTTGTGTCTTATATCTTGCACTATCCACGTGACGTCGAACTTATACTAAGACCAAAATATAAGTAGACTGCAACCTCTTAACAAAATCCTCATCTTCTATGAGACACATGACTAAAGTGATAGAAAATGTAAGCATTGAGCACCCTAAGAAAAATCACACACCTTTGCTAGATTAGTCAAGTCTTCGTCACATCGTTTATAAGCACGAACAAGTTACCTCCTGCTAAAAGGTATGATAAGAACACACATCTGTGAAACTCAACTACAACATCAAATAAGTGATATTCAATTGTCTTCGTAATCACATCTTCAATAAATCTCCAAAAATACGAGCCATAAATCAATAAGAATAAACTATTTGAAAAATAGTTCTGTCCGAGATCCGAATCCATCCAAAAACAAAGTACTGTCTGATATCAAACAAGCCTAGCAGTACAAACTGCTTTGCGAACGACTCTGGCAGTATTAAAGTTCAAATGCAACAGTACTAACTCACTCCAGTTAGCGACACTTTATTTTGTTACTAACCCGTCGCTAATCTGTCACTAAATTGGTTCTCTTTCCTCCTATTCGGTTAGTGACACATTTAACTGTTGCTGAACCGTCGCCAACTTGTCACTGTTGTGTCGCTAATCTGTCACTAACCAGCAGTACTAAACAAAACAGGCAGTATTAACTTTTGTTTTCACTCAAATAGTACAAATCACAAAAGCCAGCAATATAAACTCTTAAACTTCAAATCCAAACATGTGTAACTGCTTCCCCTTAAATAAACAACGATAATAATATACACCTCAGCTAAACACGTTTGCACGATGAAGCCTTAATATCTTCCAACCAGTTAAAACCACAAACTGCTTTCAAATAGTAGTACCAAATCATACACGCAACATCATTAGGTTATCATAGGATCATCGTGTCAGCAATAATAATCATGAGCACCACTTGGCAGAATTAACGTGAAAACCAAGCAGTACTAAGTTCCTCGTTGGCAGTATAAATATCCATTTAGCAGTAGTAAACACATAGCTGGCAGTCTTAATTTGTCTAAAAACTCACAAGCAGTATTAATGAGCACGATCAGCATTAAGTTTTTCTTTTGGTAGGAAATGAGCAGACTAATGTTGATTATTAATCAAAACCATAACCACTCAGCCATGAATGTGCCAGCTTCATCAAGACCAGAAACTAGGTTTCTTGAACGTTGTTATAGTGATTGTATGTCAAAACCTAACAACAGAAAACCTTTGACGTATAACTGTATTCTTCAATTCTCCTTACTGCAGCTATTAAATAACACTAACAACAAACATTGTCTGAGCATTCAGGAACATCAGATCCAAACTCACCAATAGACCTACTGGTTTTTAG
>BQNB010214324.1:0-10002 GCA_026074375.1 Tanacetum coccineum
TATATGTGTATAATTGTATAAATTTATGTAAACATTATTAGGCTTATATTAAGTAAAAAATTAAAAAATATAACCAATTTTTTACGTAAAACAAGTTTATTAATATAAATTAGCCACAGCCAAATATAAACGGTTTGAAACCGAAAAAACCAAACCGCCAAAAATCGAGCGGTTTCGGTTTTTCGTTTTATAAAAACCGAATATTTCGGTTCGGTTTCGGTTTTAGCCAAAAACCGACCCAAACCGAACCGTGCACACCCCTACCAATTATGTCATTTTACACTTTTAATTTACAATTTCAGCTAGTTTGCCAAACATCACTACAAAAAAAATCTATAATTTTAATCTTTTTCAGCATCAGCACCAGCAACAACTATTGTTGCCAAACATACCCTAAAGAAAGACACACACATAGGGGCATACATGGAAGGATTATTAGTTGGTAGGCTGTGTTAGGGGTGAGCATCGGGCCGAAACCGACCCGTCCCGACCCGAGCCCGACCCATCCCGAAACCGACAACATGGAAATCCCTAACCGAGTCACGACCCGAGTATAGCTCGGTTAATCCCGACTCCTGACCCGACCCGAGTCCCGACTTCCGGTAAATCCCAACCCGAGTCCCGACCCGAGTATAGCTCGGTTTGTGTCGGCCGGGGTCGGTTTCGGTCGGTTTTCGGTTTTCGGTCGTCGGTCGGTTTTGCTCACCCCTAGCTGTGTACATGAAGAAAATATAAAAAAAGTAGTTTGACATTTAATATTTGTGCATTATTGTATGCAACTAGTATTTAATATTCGCCTATGAAGTGTTGAGCTTATCAATGTTAGAGAGTTGATTTAGTGATGTAATTAGTAACGCATTTGGGGTTTTTTTTGTGCATATTTCGTTTTAAACTCGTGTAATTAACACTAATCACATTTGTATCATCAAACTAGTACCACAAGCAACAAGATTTACCACACAAGCAAGAAATAACCTAATTTGTATAAAACTTTCAAAAAAGGCGAGCACTAGTAAACATATATCAAACCCTAGCTTTTTGAATTTAGCAAAACATAAACATTTAACACTTGGTAACATCTTTAAACATCATAAGAACATGTAATGAGCAAGATTGAAAAAGTTTTGAGGATTCTTACAAAGTTCTTGAAAAAGTCAAGGGGTATAGTGACCAAGAAAGACTCCCAAAACTCTTGAAAGTACAACCCGATTAGCTGTTAATTGTGCACGCGTTAGATGCTAACACTACCCATAGATGTTAATTATGCACGCGTAGCTACTTCTTGCTCCCTTATTCCTATTTCCTCTAAGAATTTTATGAAAAATAAGTTTTTCTTGTTTCCATAGATTTTTAGTCCGATAAAGGGACCAAGTTTAGACGCTAACTAGTTTAAAATCCTTCCCTTGAGAACCGTTGCCCATAAAAATAAGATCCACATCAAGGTCCTAATTTAACACGATTTAAGGGATATCCTTTTTATTTCGATCGAAACAACTCATCTACGAGTCCAAAGACAGAAGCTTTATTAGGATATCCCGGGAGTCGAAATTTGGCATTATTAACATTATTAAGCACATTAGCCCCCGGCCCTTTATAACAACTGCAACAATGGGAGCGAACCGTCAAGAAACAGTAGCCTATTATGACCTTTCCCCACCCCCCCCCCCCCCCCCCCCCCCCCCCCCCCCCCCCCCCCCCCCCCCCCCCCCCTGGGATTTCCTCTGCCTTTTTGAAGTCTGAGTCAACGGGAGCGAACCGTCAGGAAACAAAAAACTTTTATGGCTTTGGATTATTATTATTTACTTCCGCCTTTTGAACAACCATGTCAAAAGGGAACGAACCGTCAGGGCATAGTAGTCTATTATGGCTTCAATTTATTATTACACATATATTAGGTGCCAAATCCCGAGTCCTACAGTCTTTCAAAATCCGAAACAATAGCACGTACTATCAGGAATCCGTTGTATTATTTCCCCGTAACGCTGGCAGTACCCTGATGTGTACCCAAGTCTCATAAGCAAGAATTTTCTAAAGAAGGAGTAAAAATTAATTATCTCCAAAACCGTGCACCTTTAATTTCAAAATAAGACGACAGCAATCTCCTATAGAGGGCCATAACTCATGCCATTAATTTGGATTGTTCATGCCGTTTGAGTGGTACTGTTAAGGTTTGAGTGTCATGAGGCTTAGGGCAATACATCGAACTGCAATATTACTATTTCAAAATAATTGTATTTCTATGCAGTTATAGACTTGTGTTCAAACTGATTACAATTATAAACACTATAAATTCACTCAATAATTTTGTTGACTTTTAGCATGTTTATCTCAGGTAATTAACGGAGCATTCAAGGCACGGAGTGGGCAGTAATACCCCTATTAGTCTTCCGCTGTTAACTCAAACATTAGGGGGTGTTACAAGCAAACACATAACCTTTAAAGCTGCAAATAGGCTCATTCCCTCTTGGTATTCCCATAGTCCCAGTTATAACTATCTTTTTTCTCAAAAGATATCGATGCGGCCATTGTTTTCGTGCTTTAGCATCAGGAACAGGATCACCTATTAATATTCTCACCTTTTCTTCCTCAACTATGTCATCTTGCTCGACGATGGCCGGGCTATTTTCCCCAACGATGGCCGGAGCATTTTCCTAGATGATGGCCGGAACTTCAACCGCAACTGCAATAGCATTTGAAGGAGAATCTTATGGCTTTTTGTCTTTTGATACTTTAGGAATCTTGTTAGATTTAGTGTTTTTAGGAGCAGCGGTTGGTTTCCTTTTGCTTCTTGTTCCGGCCATGGCTGTATGTATATTCGACTAATCAGTTATCCCTGGGCCTACCTAACACAGATGTCCCTAAAATAGGGGATTGATTGATCGGATTCACTAATCAGTGAACCTTAGGATTCACCCCGCATGTGCGCTATAGTGCAGCCATGGCTGTAGGACCTAAAAGAAACCAACCGTAACTCCGTAAGACTCAAATTTACCTTATAATCTTCTCATGTTGTGTCTCATGAGCATACACCATCATCTCTGATGCCTTCTCACTTGCAGTTCCCACCATCAATAAACCCATGCTAATACATGCACCTTCACCATCAATAAACCCATGCTAATACATGCACCTTCACCCGCAACATCACTATCAGTGTAAAGAACACTCTTTATCTTATCATAAATATCTTCATCAGCAGTCTTGGTATGATTTGCAATAGTCTTGGTATGATTTGCAATGCGCATGTAGTTCATACTGATTCAATATCATCCATACGTTTGATCGGTTGGGATTGATTTGATTACGTTTTGATATCGGTTAATGAGGTATTCGGGTAATCGATTGAGTTGTTATTGTATCCTCTTGATTTATAGAACAATGGATGGTATGAAATCATCAATTAGGTCATATATTGTGTGGATATGAGTTTTGGATGTCGTGGTGTATTGCTATGGTCGTTTTAGAGTCAAAACGATTTCGAAAAACAAAGGTTTATTAGGTATATTGAAAAATGATTATTTTACTACTAAAGCTACCTATTTTAGTAGTGAGTTTTATAGACCCCTTTTTAAAGTATATTAGGATTAGATTACTCCTGCACAAAGTACACATCTTCAAAGTATAATTTACCAGTTTTCAAGGTGCCTTTACCAATAATTCTTCCTCCTATTCCTCCCCCAAAGGTAACATATCCTCCATCCGTTGGTTGAAAGTCTGAAAGATAGGACATGTTGCCTGTCATGTGCCTGGATCATCCACTGTTTGCATAACCTTGATCTTCCTCATCATCCTGTGAATGTCCCTGCACATAAAATAAGGAAATTAGTTTCCTTGGGGTACCCAAGCTATTAGTGACTTGGGTTTGCCTCGTGCATCAATATAGTCAAATCTTTTTAATACAATTGATGCACCATTGGGTTTGATTGGTCTCCATAACCAATATGCTGAGGCCAGCAGTGTTTTTAGAGTTACCAGTACTAACTGCTTGGCTAGCAGTACTAACTGCTGTCCTTGCAGTTTTAGCCTTTGGTTTCCAAAATTGTTTTTGAACCACTGCTTTCTTCTGAAAAGGCCTTTTAACAGTTTGTTGTGCACGTTTGAAAGTTGATTTTGCACTTGAAACTGCTGGTCTAGGGTAAACAGTTTTAAAAGGTCTGGCAGTACTAACTGCTGGTCGAGCAGTACTAATTGGTTTTAGGCCAGACTTCAATAAAAGTGTCCTGGGAGTCATTCTATTTGCACTAGGGTGAGTTTGAGACCTATTTGAGTTCACCCTATGACTTGAGTTCCCAATTACCATATTATTCCCAATAACCATCTTTCTCCCTTGATGGTTATGACAAAAAGCCTCTAGGTGGTCAAAGCTACCACAAGTAAAACAAGCCTTTCTATACATGACAAAGTCATCACCTAGTTGTTGAGACTTGAGGTTATTCCAGTTCCTCTGGTTACCTCTTCGCTTGCTTGTGGACCTATACATCTCACAGTACCTAACTGTTTTCCTATCTGGTTTTATATTTGTTGTAGGTTTAACAGTTTCATTACTAACCACCTTAGGAACATTGGTTCCATCTATCTTTACCACATCAGGTTTAACTACAACCTGATCTTCCTTATCAGATTCCCAATCCTCAATGATGGGAGCATCTAAATTCCTATCAGTTGACACCTTTTCCTCAGTAAGTGAGGTGTCACTTGCACTCTCAAAAGGCTCACTAGTTTCTATAGGTTTATTACCAGTTGAAATTTATTTGGGCTTACAACCATACTCTAACATAGGTTGTTGAAATTCAGTCAAACCTGTATGCTCTAGGTCAATTCTTGGGGGTGCTGGAACTCCTATGTGAGGAGGTGGACATGTTTTATAGCTCAACCCAGACTTAGCCTTATTAACTATTTGACACTTTATAATTTTGTTTACCCCTTTTGATACATATTCCAAAGTGTCTATAGTTAATTGTCTTTTGCCTTAGTGATTCTATCTAATTCAGCTTTTAGCAAGTTAATCTCAGCATTCTTAAGTGACAAATCTCTCTTAAGAACAGCTATATCCTCAGCAAAAATAGACTCATTGTTCTTATAATGCACTATTTGTTCTTCTAGGATTGCTAAACCTCTTTTGTGATTAGACAAATTATAATTTGTTTGGTTTAATTCAATCCTTTGCTCATCATAGTGTTTCTTTAAAGCTTCATATTCTTTAAGAGCAGTACATGTTTTAGAACAACTTTTAGCAGATAGTACCTCAGAGTCAGAGAAGGCCATAAGTGCCATCTCAGCAGGTGCTTCCTCTTCATCTGCCATAAAACTCTAGTCATAGCCTAGGCCATCAATAGCTACCATAGCCTTTGAAGATGGCTCAGCTTCTTCCACTGCCTTGGGCTTGCTTCCAAACCCCTTGTTCCTGCTATCCTATTGCTTGGGTCTTCTACATTCCCTTGAAAAATGCCCCAACTTGTGACAGTTGTAGCATTCTACCTTAGACTTGTCAAAACCAGCAGTATCATTGCTGTTGATGTTGATCTTCTTGCCAGTTCTTTGATAGAATTTCTTAGCCCTCATGCTAAGAAGTGAAATCTGCCACTTGAGATCCATCTCTTCCAAGTCATCATCATTAATCTCCTGGAGATCTTCATGTGTCAGCATTGACCCATCATTCTGGATTATCAGGAAGGCACAATTAGGGTTTAGGGTTTAGGGTTTAGGGTTTAGGGTTTAGGGTTTAGGGTTTAGGGTTTAGGGTTTAGGGTTTAGGGTTTAGGGTTTAGGGTTTAGTGTTTAGGGTTTATGGTTTAGGTTTTAGGGTTTAGGGTTTAGGGTTTAGGATACCAGTAGTACTACTTGATGAGCTAGCAGTACTAACACTAGGGTTAGCAGTACTAACTCCTACAGCCACTTTCACCTCATCTGGACTTGAATTACTAGGAGATGACACAAAAGCCATGTTCCCAGTGCTTGAACTAGTACCTCCAGCCTTCTACACATCTTAAATCGTTAAAATTCGTTATATAAGTTGGCTAACAATCTTTTGCAGCCTATTTAACATGTGATCCAAAGACTCATTACTGGTTGCACTAAAGTTTTCAAAGTTCTGCTTTAGTAGAGTCTTTTGAGTCTTCTTGGTGGCTTCATTGCCACCATACCTAGTAGTGATAGCCTCAAACAAAGACTTTGCATCCTTGTATTTGCTGAAGTTTAAGAGTTCATCATTGGGAATGGTCATCATCAGCAAGCTCCTAGCCTTGACTTCGTTTTTCTTTTGCAGCTTCTCTTCTGCAGTCACTGAAGAGGTTTGCACAACAGTCTCTTCTTTACCATCAACTGTTGATACAGATGTTAAAGGTTTAAAAGAGTTGCCTTCTTCAATAATCTCCTAGAGTGCATAGTCCTGCACCTGGAAGTACTATTCTATTCGCAGCCTCCATATCTCAAAGTCGTTTTGCTTTAGCATAGGCAGTTTAGCAGCCACGTTAGTCTGTGTAGTTTCTATGTCCATTATCTTAAAAAAGAGTTCTTCTAAAATCAAAGTATCAACCTGGCTATGATACCACTTGAGAGGATCAAACACTTAGGATGTTACTCCTTTATGATGTGTTTAAGATACTTTGAGGTTATACTGTTAAGTATGTGGAATCTACTTAACAATACTTAGAAGGTTTTGTTTGATGTAACAGTAATGCAGTATGAACAAAGAACACAGTGTTTAACTTCAAACGATTCAATATTATTCAAGAATAATACGAGTGATCTCAATATCACTAGGGTTACAATGACCTTGAATCGTTAACAAAACTTGTATCTCCCCCTTTTTTTCGTAATAAACATTAACCTCGGTCTCCTTTGTTTAGACGTAAGGAGTCTTTACAAGATAAGTACTCTACCCATATTCTTTTAATATTAATGATATAATACAATCTATACCATATAGCCTTGAAACGTCCTTATCACTCAGCAGTACCTTCTATCATATACTAGCAGTACTAACTTTAGAGTTTGTATTGTTAGTTATTCTTCAGCAGTCTTCACTTATACACTAGTAGAGTAAAAATATTCTACTTATTGGGATTAGCTTTCGGTTTAGTAATACTCCTGAATATTCGAAATCTAAGTTTATGACTTTTTCATTATTTCTCAGCATGGACACAATGTTATCTGATATTAGGTCCAAAAGATTAGTTAAATGTAAAATTTAAACATATAGGAAAGAAAATGGAAATTTAGATGTAGTCCATGTGCTTTATGTTGGAAACTACGGAGGTCCCCCCCCCCCTTGACCCGACTGTTCGTGTGTGTAGGCCAAATTTTGTGGATGCCAGTGGAGCACCTATAACGCACCGTAGAAGCCTTTTCTATTGATGCGGACTTAATGGATTAGTTAAGTAAATACTATTTTATTAAAGTTTTCTTGTTCAAACAGTAAATGAAGGTGTAATGGCGCCTCTCATGCTCGCCGTATGTTGTAACGCGCATACCATCCAAGAACTACTGACCATTCCTTACGAGGCATAATAGTAGAGAGATTTGAACCATACTCCTCCTATAAGACTATTGATCAGACGGCATTCTCAGTCTCTCGCCTGCCATATTCACTTACCTTTGCCTGAACTCCGGACTTATTTTTGTAGGAGAGTTTACTGACGGAGCTTGAAAGCATATACCAGGAATTGTGGTGAGATTAGTAGATTTGCGAAAACTGGGTACACGTCAAAAAAATATTATTTTTTTGTCTTAATTGTATATTGTGTGTTGTATGCAAATAACTAAATAAACCGTTGACCCATGTTGTTTAGTTGACCCATGTTGTTGAAGAAATCCAAATAACTAAATAAACCGTTGTGAGTTGTGAGGTATGGACGCCTACTTCTTGTTGTTGTTAGACTAATAATTAATTAAGTGGGTTGGTTGGCTAATAAGTATACATGTGGCCCATTGATTATATGGGAGGTTATGTGAAACGGTTAAGTTGATTTTCTACATGCTTATATGTAGGGGTGTCAGTAGGGTTGTTTAGTAGATTTGCGGGTATATGTAGGGGTGTCAGTAGGGTCAAATCGGGTCAAAAATCTTGTCGGGTTGTTTTGACCCGAACCCAATAACCCGATAGTGTTATCGGGTCGGGTTAGGGTTCAAGAGTTCATGAGATCATTTGGCTAGATAATGAGCTAGGTTATGATGATGCTAGAAACTTGTAATATTAGTTTTGTTGGATCTTGTAATATTGGTTTTGTTAGATCAAGATGTATGTTTAGATTGAAAAATAGACTAAATGAGTTAAGTGGTATTAAAAAGGCATGAATTGAGTTGCATTAAAAACATCTTATGTACTTTTAAAATCTAAATTGGACCCTTAAATATCTTATTGGACCTTAACGGGCCCAATAAAGCCCAATAAGCCAAATAAGCTCATTGAGTTATTTTATAGTGAGGGACAAGCTTATTGTAGCTTATTGGAGTAAATAAAACCTAATGCCACTTATTAGAACTTAATTGAGGTTAAAATGCAATTTTTACAAGTTAAGGGACTAAAAGTGTCAAATTGCAAACTTAAGGGTTAAAACTATCAAAAACTGTTTTTGAAGAGTCTAGGGGCTGTTTCTGTCATTTCTGGAACTTAAGGGACTGTTTGGAACATAAAAAGACCTAAAGTGTAATTTTGTAAAGTTAGAGGACTAAAAGTGTAATTATAGAAATTAAGGGTTTAAAATGTAAATATTTCATATTTCATAAACCTAGGGGCTATTTTGTAATTATAGAAAACCTAAGGGTATTTGATAAACGAAAGTGATTTTATTAAACACTGAACGAATCGGACGAGTTATAATATTATCGGATATTATACGAATTAAAACCCGACTTAATAAATATGAATATTTATTAACAACACTTATACGTTTCCCAAGAGCCATCTAGTAAAGACAAATACATTAAACATGTGCACCGCCACGCAAGTGATAACAGTATATATAGCAAGATATTATAGTTTATACATTAAGTCGTTAGCTTAAACTTGTAGACTAAGACTGGCTGTATTTACTTAGGTATTTGACGGTGTGATTCATTGCTATACTTGGATATATTTATCATTCACAGAGGACTACCTACTGAGGTGAGTTCATAGCCCCACGTTTTATATTTGTTTAAATGGTTTACATCTTTGGGGGTGAGAACATGCTTTGTTTTACAAACTGGACGCAAGTGTACATTTTATACATATCGCGAGTTGTATCGAGCACAAGTAGCGAACATGAGAGACTACAAAGAACCGACAAAAATATGTACACGTTATACCCTCGTACCAAACCTTTATTAAAAACCTAATAAAGCTATTACAACAAGGAAGAAAAATGAATGACTAGCATCCCTCCTCATCTCTATTTATAGAGACGACGGGGTAGAAACCTATCCTAAATAAAATAGGAAACATCATTGCCATGCAAGGCAAGTTTAAACTAACCCTAGTTATAGTCTATTCCTAATCTAAATTACAATGTACACTTAAACCCCTAATCTTAGTTTAAGTTTATTCCTAATATACAACATAAATATATGCATGTTGTGTATTTTTTGAGTTATTTCTAACTAAAAAGTACACTCTGCTAACAACCAGACAAAAGACGAGTGTTAAATAAACTAGAATTGTGTTCTTGGAATTTCTTATCAGTCTATAGTCATCATATACACTAGTTTTAATACCCGTGCACGCACGGGATTTGTATACGTCGTCTTGCTAACATAATATCTGTGCGTGCACATCTATCACCACTCATATATTAAAACCTTGCAACTCTCGCATAGTATCTCTGTATATATCGTCTCTAAACTAAATTAAAATTCAAACCAAAGTTTCTAAAATGGTTTGAAAAATAAATACATACCATTATCCTAACTTATTTGTCAAGTGATGCACGTGTTGTTTCTCAAGGAGTTTGACACACCATATGTATTACATGTGCTATTTGTAAGTAGACAGATTCTTCTGCTATTAGAATCTATTGAAGCAAC
>BQNB010214328.1:0-10001 GCA_026074375.1 Tanacetum coccineum
TATATATATATATATATATATATATATATATATAATTAAGGCTAATAGGATAATATTCCAAAATAAAGTAAATTATTTTCATATATATGTTTTTATTTTTATAAATTTAAATATTAGATATATTTTAATTTAATTATATATAGCAAATAAGGATAAATAAATATATGATTATATTTTTTTTGAATCGGTACGGCGTACTTTAGAAAAAGTGCGCCGACTTTTCTGGAAATTATATATATTTTTTTGAATATTATGATAAACTAGATAATTACAAATACACAAAACATATAATTAGATAAAACACAATTCCAAATGATTATAGAATCTAAGACTAGCAGATTGGGGGTTTTGTTTTTGGTTTTTGAAATAAGATTATGTTTGTGAAAAATTGCAGAAAGTATAGCGTACTTGGGTAAAGTACGGCGTACTTCTTGGGTTTTCAGGAAAACCGACGCACAAACAGGATATACGGTGTACTTCCTGGAGAAAAATGGTTTTTGGTTTCCGTTTGCCAGAAAACGGTACGGCGAGTTTGAATTTTTTTTGTGAAACAAAATAGCACCAGAAATAAGCAACAAACTATAATAACTTAAACAATTCCCCGGCAACGACGCCAAAAATTTGATGTGTGTTTTGCAAGCTTTAAATTTATAATATTATAAATAACGATTTTTACTAAAAACACAACACTCGGGAAGTATACACGTTCGTGTATAGTATAGCTTTAGGTAAGTCCAGGTCGTTCCACAGGAATTGAAGTTTTCACATTTTGTAATTAAGGTGCTAAGGCTAAAATGATTGTCACGGATCAAATTAACCAAGACGAGCATATATCGAATAATGCAAAGAAATCAATAAAAAGATTATTCAATCAAATGATTAAGGTATGTTTGTTTAGGCAATGATCACTTTGATAATGATGTGTTTGGAAGAGTTATCACAAGTTATAATCCTTTCAGCCTTTAAATATAACTAGTGATTATATCGATTAATAACAACAAATCCTTTCGGCCTTTATAAGTTATCATAACCAATATATTAAGTGGAATGATTAAACACATATATAAAAGAACCCTTTTGGCCTATATTCTTGTATAAAATATGTTTTACCAATTCAATAAACTCATATCCAAACACTATATATCAAATATCACATTATGCCCAAACAAACATAAGATTATTACTCCATGATCAAAGAGTAATAAACTCAATATTGAACTCACACAATTCAATAATAATCATATTCAAAGGATAAACATGATTATACCAAACTCCAAGAGCAAATGATTGTGATTTCACAAGAATTTCCCAAGAACACTTTATGATATTCAAAGGTTATTAAAAAACCCCCCGGAAAACTCATGAAACTATTCTGTCATAAATTGCTTATAGATTTGAAATAACACTTCAATTACGCTTCTTTAATGGATAAAAATCTGGGTTTGTTGATGAACATCAAGCAAAACCATCCAAATTCCTTCAATAACACTTCTAACTTTGATTCTAATGGTGGTGATGATGGTGTTATCAATGGTGGTTTGGATCAAAGGTTTTTCAAGCCTTTATCACCAAAAATACCTTTCCTAAGTAGTAAACACAAGATGGAGGTTTATGTGTGAGAATATGTGAAATGAGAGGGCCAAAGAGGGTATTTGTGGAAAACTAGAAGGGGGGTTGAATAGTTTACCGCTTTTTAATTTAAGGTTTTAAAGTGTTTGTAAAAATTCTAGATTCGACTTTATGTGAATTCATCACTTGCGCAATATAAACAATATACTTATCTAAACAATTAATAAGATAGTATGAGAAAATAATGGGGGAAAGTCCAGTATTTAAAGGACAAACTGGAGGAGCGTCTACATATGGGCGGTCCCCTTAAATAGGTGGGCGGTCCCCTTAAAATTAAGGGGGCCGCCCGTGTATTTAAGGGGGCCGCCCTAGACTAGGGGCTCCCCAGTTTGTCTTTTGTGTAGGGGGAATTTTCTGGAACTTTTCTAGCCGTTTTAGGTCCGAAAATTTGAATTTCAATGTTTATTTTGAATAAAACATTTCTTTTAATTGTAGAAAATGTTTTGTAATGTTTATAAAAATGTTTACAACATTTTATAAAAGTGTGATGTTGAATAAAAATTTCATTTGTTCGTAAAATCCATTAAGCATTTATTTATTCATACCTTTAAGTGATATAATTTTTGAAATGAAAATTTACTACTAATTACTTGTTTACGTTTAATTTTACATTGAACGTTTTTATATTTTGTGATTATCAAAACATAAAGATGTGAAAAATATTAATAATGTTTTTAGGCATTATTTCTATCAACAATCTCCCCCTTTTTGATGATTACAAAATTTAAACTCATTAAATGTAAAATTATTTTTAAACAAGTATTTAGTGAGTTTTATGTCATTTCTCCCCCTTTTTGTAGAATCAAAAAGGCATCGTCGAGAATTGCTAGTAAAATCGACGGAATAAATGCTCCCCCTTGATGTGTGCTCCCCCTCGTTTGAGGGCACCAAGGAATCGAGCTATGGTTTCTTGGCTACAAAAATGAGTTAGAACAATACAAATATTTCTAACATGTAGCAAGAAGGAAGGAAAAATATGACAAGTGCAAGCAAACATCAAAGCAAAAGATACTTCATTCATTTAGGACAATGTGTGTGAAGCATACATAAAGAAAAACAAATATGCTTTAGAAGCATATTAATACATAAAAAAAATCCTAAATAGCCATAGAAGGATTTTTGACTTGCTTGCGACACAAAAGGGTTTGACGATTATTTGGAGGCATATTATAAGATTAGTTGGTTCACCCGAGCGTTCTCCGAGCCCGGAGGCGCCGGTAGATTGACTTTACCATCTAAAAAGTCACTCTTGTGGTGGCCCCCCCCCCCCCCCCATCCCCCGAACCCGACCCTGCCCCCCGTCCCCGCGGCCCCCGACCATTCAACTCCCCCAACTTGATCTCATCCTCACTCCCTCTACCAGTAAGTACATTGTACCTCTTGGCCCCGTGACCTGCACAAGGGCAATACCCAACATGAGTTTCAACTTGGTTAATGTTCAGGGTGTGTGGTAGGTTTGGAGAGTAAGGTGATAAGGGAATGTTGTTTTGTTGTTGTCAGAGATGCATGGCTAAGAGATTTGATAGGTCTTGTAGTTAATTAATGTCATCAACTAGGCTTTCTCTACTTGGAGATAGAGGTGGCGTGTGTTGAATTTGGTTGTCACTTTGAGGTGGAGCTTGAGTGTGAGTAACATGTGAATTAATGGGTGAGATGGGAAATGGAGGATGTGAGACAACTTGTGGTGATGTGAGAGTGTCCTTAATGTAAGGATTTGGTGATGCATGATTGAGGTGATTGTTTTCTTGAGATGGTTCATGATGAGGAGTGAGTGGTTTTGGCATTGGTGTAGGTGAACTTACATTGAGCTTATTGGATGTGTTACAAGGGTTTAGTTTCTTCCTCTAAATGGGTTTCACACTCATTTTGGCTACCCTTGATGGTTTGGATGTGGGTTTGTTAGGAGATGTCATTGGTGAGGATGCTTGTGATGATGATGGCTGAGGATGTATTTATAGTGGAGGAAAGGTTTTAATTAGGAAGAATGAACAATTTAATGGATCAATATCAATTAATGTTGTGAATTTAGTGAAAAGTAGCTAAGTCTAGGAGGTATTTTTGTGATTCTTTTTGTTCCTTTTTGTTTTTTTTAGGGCAAAAAAGGAAAGAAAAATATTGTTTTACCCGTTACTGTTCAGGCCGGTCGCCTTAAAATTAAAGAGGCCGCCCTTTATGAATTAAGGGGGCCGCCTACTGCCATTTCCCAGATTTTCTAAAAATCAATTTTTCTTAAAATTTTGTGTGAGGGTTTCTGTTTTGGTGGTTAATTTGCAGCAAGTCCATCCTTTTATGGCAATTAAGATTTTTTAGCACATAGCAAGCAAGCATTAAACATTCTACATATATGACAAGTTGTAGGATACAAACTATTAGTTTGGATTTTTGCATATAATCATATATGAATTGAAGAATCGACAATAGAGGTTGAAGCGAGATGTTTGAAAAATAGTGACTAAATATAATGCACGAAGAACTTTTCTTGTCAAAGGGGTTAAGTGAAAAATGAACCGAACTTTTGTGCAAATACTAGTGTGTGCCTAAGTGCGACAAATATAGAGTAGCGATTATTTCGACACTAAGACATGTAAAACCTAAGAAAAAATCCAAGTACTCCTTGATTCAATTTTGCTCAATCAAGATTGTTGAAAGAATATATATTAGATTATATACTTTTGTCAACAAGTAATAGAACATTATGCATATGTGAAAAATGTTTTTAGCATATATCAACAATATATTAAAATTGATTTTTATGTGCTTCTAGTTGGGAGAAGGACTTTTTAGAAAATAATAGATTAGAACTATTGTGTATATGTATAATGAGATATGCATTTAAATAGAGGAATTTGTAAAAGTTTGCTTTTGGACTTTTCCCAATCTTGTGTTTTTGTGTAAAATAGAAACCTAGACACACAGAGAAATTTTTTTTGTCAGTCAGGTGGGTGGTCCCCTTAAAGTCTGTGTGGTCCCTTTAAAATTAAGGGGGCTGCCACCTGTTGAGAAAATTTTTCTTAAGTTTTTGACAAATAGTTTATTGATGATTATCATTTCTTTATTATGCCAAAAACTTAATCAATTTGTTCCCTCATTCCTAAACCTAGTCGTTTAAAAAAAAAAACAAAAAAAAAAAAAAAAAAAAAAATAAAAAAAAAAAAAAAAAAAAAAAAAAAAAAAAAAAAAAAAAAAAAACAAAAAAAAAAAAAAAAAAAAAAAAAACAAAAAAAAAAAAAAAAAAAATTGTTTAAAAAAAAAAAAAAAAAAAAAAAAAAAAAAAAAAAAAAAAAAAAAAAAAAAAAAAAAAAATAAAAAATAAAAAAAACATAAAAAAAAAAAAAAAAAAAAAAAAAAAAAAAAAAAAAAAACAAAAAAAAAAAAAAAAAAAAAAAAAAAAAAAAAAAAAACAAAAAAAAAAAAAAAAAAAACAAAATAAAAAAAAAAAAAAAAAAAAAAAAAAAAAAAAAAAAAAAAAAAAAAAATAAAAAAAAATAAAAAAAAAGAAAAAAAAAAAAAAAAAAAACAAAAAAAAAAAACAAAAAAAAATCAAAAAAAAAAAAAAAAAAAAAGTCAGTTAATGGCTCAAGTTTAAGTGGTTAAGTAGAATATCGGCGATGTTGTCTTCGGAGGAGACCTTTTTTATAGATTATTTCCCTTTTTGAACATTATCGCGCAAGGAAGTGACGCGAATTTCAAGGTTGTTTTTGTTCGTGGAGTGTTGAACGGGATTCTTATTAAGTCTATAGCCCCTTTGTTATACACATTATTGGAATGTCGTATAACCTACGCCATAGTCTATGAGAGCCTTGTTTCATTCCATAGGCTTGTTGACATTGCCTTTCACGGCGCTTACATATTCTGCTTCGGTTGTGGACGATGGCAAGATCGGTTTTTGCTTCTTCGAAACAAGATGTTATGCAATATCCTATAAAAGTAATAAAACCATAGTGCTCTTGCGATACTACGTAATCATCCCGCATGATCAGAATCCGCCATTACACTATGTTTTATGCCGGATCCTTAGGTACCATAATCCTAAATGAGTAGTGCCTTTAATGTATCGGAAGAATACGTGTTAACCGCTTCTAGGTGAGAGCTTTTGTGATCTTCTTGGAAAGCGTGTATAAGGAAACACTAAAACATGATATCGGGTCTACCTTGCGGTTAAGTATAATAAACTACTATCATGGGCCTCTATATTTGGTATTATATACGGACCTCCCTGCTTCGTTCTCTTTGTGAGTTTGGTTTCGTTTAGGACATAGGGGTTTTTATTGGCTTAGAGTCTTTAGTCTAAATTTCTTAAGCATTTCCTTATATATTTTGATTGTGATTAAAAAAATATTCCATCATCTAATGTTTTATCTTGTATCCTAAGAAAAAATTAGTTCCCCCATATACTCATTTCAAACTCATCAGCATGACTTGGCAAAGTCATTCACACATTTCTTGACAAGTTGATCCGAATGTAATGTCATCAACATATATTTGGATAATAATGAGGTTGGAGTCTTTTTTTTGTGTGGCGTAACTTAAAGTCTAGAGAGCAAGCATAAGCTAAAAGTATTCTTATGGACTCTAGTCTAGCTACGGGTGCATATGTTTCGTCATAATAAATTCCTTCTTGTTGATTATAACCTTGGGAGACTAACCTAGCTTTGTTTCTAGTTACGACGCCATTTTCATCGAGTTTATTTTTATATACCTATTTTTTTCCTATAATGGTCATATCCATAGGATTTTGGACTAGTTTCCAAACATCATTTGTTTTAAATTGGTTTAGTTCCTCTTGCATGGCCGTTATCCAATTTTCATATTTTAAGGCCTCATTTATATTTTTAGGTTCTATTGTTGTAATAAAGCAAAAGAAATTACTTTTTGTCTTGTGCTTGCGACCTAAGAGTTCTTTGATTTAGATTACCAATAACGTTTTCAAGGGGATGAGTGGATATTGTGGAGGATGAGAGATTGGAATGGAGTAAAGACTTCAACAAGGCGATGTTGATAGACGTAGTTAAAGCGAGCATCGAGGTGGAAGGGAGTTTGTTTCAGTCATAGTGGTTTAAGACATTTTCAATGATAAAACTATTCCTAATCTTCTATCGTTAATTTTTATCACACTAAATCATTTTTCTTCGTTTCTACGAATGGAGTTCGTTGGCCAAGAAAGAATTCAATTTTAAAAGATGGTTCATAGATATCCATGTGAAAGAATGTGATCCTAATGAACAAATTCTTTTTAAAAACTTGAAGCCAATAAATGGCAGTTCTTGTGGACTACCATATTTATATCTATCCACTATTACTAAGTTTTCATATACCAATCTATAATTTACGTTAATTGTAGAGTGAGTGACGTACCTTAGCCTTTAAGAGAATTTATTTTAAAATCTTCAATGTAGCAGCTTTAGGATGAGGATTTATGGAATCCTATTATGAGTTTCTTCATTTGTTTGACGAAAGCCAAAAGGATGCTTGTAGGTGATTAAACTCGGAGATGTGGTGATTTAGCCATTTGTTTCCCCATTCGTTGCATGGCGTCCGATAGTGATTGTTTCCGAACATGTTTTGCATTTGATTGATACACCATGCACGGTGAACATTTCTTTTATTCCCCCCCCCCCCCCCACCAATTGAGTTTAAAGCTTGGTTGGTGTGGATGATTCATTGTGTGATTAGTGTTAGAGTAATTTGGTCTACCTTGGTCTCTCCTAGGTTGAGGTGTTTGGAATGAGATATGAAAGTTTATCTTTTCTTCTCGGAGGAGGTGTTTTAGACCTTATTGTGGGTTTAGTAAATCTGACTTTGGGTTTTAAGGAGGGTTTGTAAAAACGTTTTACCTCATCATCACTTGCAATAGGAATTTTAGTATTGTTTATAAGTATAAATATTTTGGGTTTTATAGTTTGGTTGATTCTATCAATGTTTCATTCGACTCGACTTCTTGTGCCTCTTACAAAATTTACTTGTTTGGTTTCGCTAGGTGACCCTTTGGTAAAATTAAATCCTAAACCGGATTTATCTCCGGAAGGTTTTTGAGAACTTATTATTTTCTTAAGTGAGTGACTACTATCATTAAATTGATTTAGCCTAGATATTTCTTTTCTAAGGTTCATCATTTCCAAATTTATGGTCTTGACATAGTTTGCTTCTTCATTTTATTCTTTACTTTTTCTAACCTAGATAATTTATCTTTAATTTAGAACTTCTATTCTCTATAATTTATTTTTAGCTTTTTTAGAGTTTTATTTTTAGCCATGACTTTTAGTCCTATTTTGCATAGTCTACTATATTCACTATGTAAGTCATTTTCATCTAATGATGATTGGTTATCACTAAAGTATTCGGTTTCGGAAAGTACCTCATTAGAAGCTTTAGCCATAAGACACTTTTCGCCCTTTGTTCTTGCTTTTTCATCTTCGTCACTATCACTCCAAGATCCTCCAACAAACGCCTTTTGATTTTGATATTTTGATTGTTTCGGACATTCTCCGATGAGATGATTTGGATCTCCACACTTAAAGCATTTTCTTTCGCTTTTACCATAACCATCATTTCTACTTCTTTGAAATGTTTTTCTATCACCTCGTGGTTATCTTACAAATCTTCCTCGTCTCTTGAAGAATTTTTTAAATTCCTTTACGGCCATAGCATACTCTTTGTATTCACTATCGGAGCTTGAGCTATCTTTATCACTTACTTCCTTTTTCACCTTTAATGCAAGAGATCTACTTTGTTCTTTCTTGCCTTTGACCTCCTTTTTTAAAATCTTTCTTTATTACTTCTTCATAAACTTTCAAGTTTCCAATAAGTTCGTTCAAGAGTCTAAGGTTGTAGATTCTTGATTCTTAAATAGCCATGTCTTTTGAGCACCATTTTGGATGTAATGCCCTAAGAAACGTCCTAACATAATTTTGCTAGAAAAACCTCATCAAGTGCTTTTTAGATTAGTAATAATTGTGATTAATTTAAACGAGATTATGCTTGGTTGATGATCTCATAGTGCTCAAGATCACATCTCCACTTACAAGTAAAGATAAAGGAACAAGCTCAAGCCTAAAGTTAAAGATTACTACAACATATTCACAAGAGAAAGTCAAGTTTACGAGCTGAAGACTAAGAGATATAGCATAGCATGCTAGGTTTAAATTTTGTAAAATGTAGTGACCTCCCTTAGGGGGAGATTGTTGGAAACAAGAAAAGTATTGGTCACTTCCAAGTTGTAATAGTCTTAGCCCGTAGTTTAGTATTTGATTAGTCTAGTAAGCTAGTCTGGCCCAAGGCCCATGGATGGCTTAGTAAAGCCCATGGTTGACCATGGTATGTAATATATATACCTTCTCCATGCCTTGGAGGGGGTTGGTTGGTTAGTTGTTTCATTTTTACATTTTCACACACTTAATATTCATATTACTTTCTCTCTCTAGAAACTTTCCAACCCACTTCTCTCTCTAGTTCTTGCATAATATCATTAGAGATTACTAGTATTCTTCAACATTGAGTTTTGTAAAAATGGGAAACGTCGTATATACGAATAGATCATGTCAAAATTTCTATAAAATTCTATACTTAGTATTTTTTGTTTAAAACTTTTATTATCTTGGAAACCCGATAAAAAAGATTAAGTTATATAGTTTTCAAGAGTATCAAATTGTAATGATACTATAAGCCGGTAAATAAACGAAAGCTATACTTTTACAAACAAGACAACTAGTTTAGATAAAACGCGTAACAAAATACTAAATTATAAAATATTATTTTATAATTCCCGATCAAAAGACAAAATAACAACCTTTGTAGAAACTTTAAAAACGTCATTTAACTAATCCGTAACTTTAAAACGTGTGTTTACCTTTATGCAAGAACTCTTTATTAATTTAGTTAGGTGATTTCCGAAAATGTTATATTGTTACAATTATTTCTCACATTTCTTATAAATTACTTGCGAAATATTATACACTTCGGATATTTATCTTTCTCGTCTTCCTTTTTCTTATATATAATACTCACCACGTATTATATATTTTTCCTGTCTTTCATATGTATATATATATATATATATATATATATACGGAATATATCACATACTTCGCTTTTACCTTTCAGTTTATTTTATTTAACCAACCACCAAACTCTTACAACTTGAAATCCAAATCCTTTATCAACGTGTCGCGTTGATGTACTCATCCATCGGAAAACCCAAATTCATCATCTTAAACTAGTAGGACATAACCGTTAAGATAAACTGCATCTTCTTGGTCGAGCCGTTCTGGTTTCCGTTGTGTTTTGCCTAATATTTGCATTTCTGCCAATTGTTCTACAACTTCGAGGTGAGTTCATAGCCCCACGTTTTACTTGTTTTATATTTACCTTATAAC
>BQNB010214334.1:0-10001 GCA_026074375.1 Tanacetum coccineum
TGCCTTTAGACTATCCTTACTATATATTTGATATTTTATTATATTATATATATTTTAAGGTGTAGTCTGAGCGGATCACTTCACATATACTCACAATTAATAATTTCGTGGCAATCTTCATAATGATTAGTTGAGGGGTAAATATATAGCTTAATACAGTCACCAATTAAAAGTAGAACAATTGTAAATGAATCTAGTAATAACAGGATTTAAAGAACCACAATATTTGTTGTCACGTATTTACTTAAAATTCTTACTTATCATCATGTCTTAATGACTAAGTTCAAACAGAGTGTGTATTGTCAAATAAGGCAATACATAATTCTTTCTAATCTAAATCACCAAATGGCATATAATTTTGAGTTCATGTTTGTAATATTCACGATCAAATAGAAGCTTCACGTATCTAACAGTAAAACTAGTAAATAAACAAAGCATGATGTATTCAAATCATTACCAAACAATATATATCAAATATATGCACAAACAGGAATCTCAAACCCACGAATAAAATGTATTAACACAACATATCACATGCACATGTACATATTCAAAAACACTTTCGAAATATTAGTTTCAACATATATGGCACAAATTCATCGAGTAATATGGTATGCTATAAAGTCAAAGCTTAACCATTACAGGGGTTATCCCGTTTTCACAGTATGCTAAAATATAATTAATTTATTTACTTAATCTAATTATCTAATAAAGTATGTAGTATATAGTTCTATTTGTGCTGTCTTTTTCTTGTGAAAAAACAATATATAATGATAGGGTTGAAAACCCTAAAATCATTTAAGTATTAAACATATAACTTTCAAAAATACAAATGATTACACATGCAATTAAAAAAAATGTCATAGCGATTAAATATATATATACATAGATTGTTGAAGCATAATTTGGTCGGGCCGGTCCTGACGACTCTCCTGGTGCCGTTCGTCGTCTTCCCGGGCCTTGAATAGTGCTGCCAACAAAGAAGAACCGGTTAGAAGGGGACCCGAGGCCGGAGCCCTGGGATTCACCCTCCGACGGTCAAGTCATAATAGTATAAGCATATAGTAAATAGGTGGTAGAGAATAACCTGTGTAGGTATTTCTAGGTAGGATGATCCTACCTTTGTATATATAGTGTATGGATTAGGGTTACGTAGGATGTGGGCCACCCTTTTATCGGGTTCGGCCCATTCCAGACTATACGCCAACATGTCCTCCCAGTCTAGTAAGCGTGGCCGTAGCCGCGGTTACTAGACTAAAAGGACTACTCTTACCGTAGCGGAGACGTTCGCACTTTACAACCATACACCGCCATATCTATCTTCAACTTACGGCTGAATATGGCATTCGACTTACGGCCGACGAAATACGTACTTATGTTGCTGGGTAATGCGAATTTGGCATTCGACTTACGGCCGACGGAAGACGTACTTCAGTGGCCGGGTAATGCGAATATGACATTCGACTTACGGCCGACGGAAAACGTACTTCCGTGGTCGGGTAATGCAAATAAGGATAATATCTTGTTATCAATTAAAAAGATATGGATAAAATCTTTTTATCAAATTAAAAAATATTGGTAATATTTTGTTACCAATTTAAAAAGATATGTAAAATATCTTATCAAATCAAGTTTTTACATATGACAGAATGCATAATAGCGGGAGCGAAAAACAAAAATACGAAGGTTTAAGAGTTACCGACTTTCGAAACTGATTTTTGCTTTTCATGAGAACACGAAACATAGTTTATTCGTGGTCCCACGGATGACGCCAACATAGATCAAAATCAATAACGACATAAATTCGTAATCAAAGATTGCATGCATGTATTGTATAATATAACTACCAGCAGCAAACAAAACCATCTATGGTTAAATAAGATACGAAGAATGGTATATGATGGCATATACACAAAAACATACAAACCTTGGTTCTAGTTATAAAACAAAGCAATTTAACTAAAAGCATACAAACAAATACTGTATATGGTGACTAAGCAAAAAGCATATAAAAAAACATATGATGAAAACACTAAACACACAAGTCTACATATTACTCAGCATATTATATTGATTGTTTGAGTGGTCTTGAGTGCATCAATTTTATAAATAATACGTAGTACAGTATTAAGTAAAGGAACGAAGGGTACCACCGGTAGTCGAGTGAAGAAAAAAAACTTTAGAGCGTGCTGATAACGTGTTGTGAAGCAATAAAGTAAAGAACAATAAACAATAACAAGAAGATAGAGAGAATAAAAAATTGTACTACGTATTATTCATCTCACAATGGAGGTATGTATATATAGATACAAAATGAAGTATTCCACAAGATACAAATCTAATAAGATAACTATTAATATTAAAAGATATGGACATCCATTACATATTTATTCATAACAAAAAGCTACTACCTCCGTCCCAAAATTATTGTCCAGTTTTGACTTTCTGAGTCTTTCTTTGTCAACTTTGACCTTAAATAATTTTGTTTATGTTACATAATACTTGATAAAATTTATATCAATGAAAAATACATCTAAAACTCAATCCATTCATATATTATGCATCAAATATTAAATAGCACAAACAAAAATATTTAAGGTCAAAGTTGAGAAAGAAAGACTTAGAAAGTCAAAAGTGGACAATAATTTTGGGACGGAGGTAGTATTTTAAGATATATCACTTTTTCTTTTTACTCTTTTAAAGGTTACTTATATTATGCATATGAAACGATACTACTATTTACTGTTTTTTTTCTGAGATGATATATGATTGTTTGGCAATACATTCAATGAATATTAATAGTGACATGAGAGGTAATATGCACACCACACAAAGTGATATGCACACCACCAAATCACATGTGCACCGCATATAGTACAACATTACATATTTATTTTTGTAGTGTGCACATCACTTTGTGTGGTGTGCATATTAACTCCTTAATAAAATTACCTTTAAAAATGACTATACACCCCTTATACCCCTCTTATGTTTACTGCACCAAATGCCAACACCATGATGTATTAAAACCCCATTAATGTTTTTCACCTACTCTTCACACCTTCATTAGTTTTTCACAGCAACCCCATTTACTTCATTTATGTTTTCACCTATCCATTTCCTATCACTATCTTCACACTCTCACCCACTAACTAAAAGTACTCGCATCCCTTTTCTTCATCTCGAATTTCCACCTCCATCGAACCACCCACTTCGACCACCGTAGACCACGTACAAACACATACTCCTAATATAGCATAAACTTGTCCATTCCATCAAACTACTTTCTCTTTCATTTTCCATTCTTTGTGTGTTGGTTTTCATCTTTTTTGGTCTCAAAGAAATATTATCAAAAGCTCTTTTAAGGTATATCACTTTTTCTTTCTACTCTTTTAAAGGTTACTTATATTATGCATCTAAAATGATACTACTGTTTGTTTATTATTTTTTTCTAAAATGATATATGTTTTTATTTGTGTGAAGTTTTGTAAGTTTTTTTTTTTTTACTTTTTCATGTATGTTTATATAAAAACTGTACGTGAGTTTCTATAAAATTTTGAAAATGAAAACTATGTTTTTATGCATTTTTTTTAAATGATGTATGTTTTTATATAAAAACTCTGCAAGTTTTTATTAAATTTTGAAGATGAAATGTTAGGTTAAAGATGACATATGTTTAAATATTGGTGTTGATTTTGTTGTTAAGTATGTGTTTAGTAAAGATTAGTAGTCGTATTTGTTTACGTATGAAAATCATAAAGCAAGTGTAGTCTGAAATACCATCATATTATCATATGCCTATTTTTGTTAAAATAAGCTCAAACCTATCTAAGATTATTCACTAATTATGACATCTTTGGGCATTATTTTTAGTGATCATCACACCAATGGCTGACAAGATGGGAGCAAGGAGGAGGACTTCACTAAATGGGAGGAAGGAGTTTGGGACAAAATCACACCATTACCATAAAATCCATAAACCCAAGATAAAATCTATTGAGTACCTAAATCAAGATAACAAGTAGCACATTATATCTGACACTTCACATCATAAGTAGCACAAATCTAATTAAGATCAAACCTATATCCAATCCTCCCTTTGAAGCTTGGAAGGCACTAAGGTGTCTATTAAACACTTTAAATCAAACATGCTAAGTGCTTCAAGTTCCATTTTCTTTTCCGTGTCAACCATCATCTCCACCTCCTTACGCCTCCACCTCCTTACGCCAATCACGATGCTTCTCCATGAAATCCTCTTTTAGTAAATCTATTGCCACTTTCATATCTTCTGGTGTCACTCACTGGTAACAAAAAACTTTCTGGGATTTCATAGGTTTTCCAATATGAAGGTCACACCCCTAGCTCAACTTATCTAAGATTATTCACTAATTATGACATATTTGGGCATTATTGTTAGTTATCATCACCAATGGCTGGCAAGAGTAAAAGGCCGCGATCACCACCACCGGACTATGTCACTGGTGGTGGTGATCGTGGCCTTTTACCCTTGTTAGCCATTGGTGATGATAACTAAAAATAATGCCCAAATATGTCATAATTAGTAAATCTTAGATAAGTTAAGTTAGGGGTGCGAGGATTGAAAATCCTATAAAGTTGTTTATTACCAATGACACCACAAGATATGAAAGTGGTAACACATTTACTGAAAGAGGATTTAATGGAGAAGCATCGTGATTGGCGTAAGGAGCTAGATGATGGTTGACACGGGAAAGAAAATAGAACTTGAAGCACTTAGCGTATTTGATTTAGAGTAACACTACAACAATTTCAACTTTTGGCTAGGGAAAAATATAGCTACGACTCTATGTCGTAGCTAAAGTAGGCACATGGCCCACATATTCAACTCATTTTTTGTGTTAAAGTTTGACTGCATGGCCCACTACTTTAGCCACGACATAAGTCATCGCTAATATTTTTAAAATTTGCCAATCGTATTTTTGTAATTTACCCCATTTATTCAAGATGAGAAAATCATTTTTGCTACGACATATGTCGTAGCTAAAATAATAGAAGAATTAAAATAATTTTTTATTAATTAAAAGAATTTAAAATAATATTAATATACATTTAAAACATTATTTTCTATAAAAATGTTTTTAAAAAAATAGATAATCACGACAGCTACGACAGATGTCGTAGCTAAAGTTGTCCCTCCAAAATTTTCGCTTCCCTCCACACTTTTTCGTTTCCCTCCACACTTTTTTCGTATATATGTTTGATTTTTTAAAAAGAAAATTAAATTTTAGCTACGACAATGTCGTGGCTAAAGTATATAACCATTTAAAAATGTGTTACAAATATATTAAGCAAACAAGGCACAGAACTAAGAAAATATATTATAAGCAAAAAGCGCAGAAACCAAGAAAAAATACAAACAAAATGGGCGATTGCTTTTAAGGCGGAGCACCAAAGAAACTAAATTGAGAAGATTGTATAACAAGCAAATGAGAAGCTCATAGGAGAGACACCGGATTTTGGATCCAATTATCCCACTAAAATCGGTTCTTAGAGGCCCGTGAGAAGCCAATAGGAGAGACATCCTTTGGACCGAAGAAAAAATATATTGGTGACGAATCTCTTTGGCGATGATATGTTCGTTTAAGCATATGACTTGTGGTTTAATATGAGAGGCTTTTCTCGATGATATGGCGATGGCTATTGGCGTCTGTGGTCATAGTTATTAATGTTTAGGTCAAAGTCAGTAATGTTGCTATGTTTTACTCTGCCATTTTCATAAGGTTTTATACTATGTCGTTATTATTGTGAGGAGGGGACCGTTAGAATCTTCTTTTGTTTTATCAATTATTTTACTAATGAACACATTAAAGCATTACTGATTAACACATTTTAAAAAAAAATTAAAGCTTAATGATAACATATTAAACAACATACGGTATGAACACATACAATTAAACATCAGGATTTTTAATTAAACATTAAAATTAAACATTACGGATTACTACTCATAAGAAGATTTTCCATATCATTTCAAAGCTCATGAGCATTGCAGCCGGATGAACAGCGTGATCTGGGATGCCTTTCATTCCAGTATTGTCTCTAATATCTTTTGTCTTGCCTCCAAATTCTTTATCTTAGATCTTTTACCTTGTCAATTAGAGCACTATGCTGGTCCAGATCCGAAGATCCCGGAGATGAATTTGGACTGTGTTGAAAGTTATGATTAAGAACTTGGATTTGTTGCAAGGTATAGAGAAAAGAAACCATGAGGCGTTGGTTGATAGGTCCCCATAGACGAGAAGAGGCTTACACGGCAAGTTGAGGTGGGATCTAGATCATACCTTCATATAAACTATTACATATTAATTTTGTTTTGATGGCTGGTTATATCGTAAGCAAATCATAAGAAATGTCTTTTTAACAACAAATTATCATATATTATCTGAATAGAAACTTCCTTATTGTTACCTTTTGAACGAGGACATGCTATAGTAATGTTTCACTAAGACTGTGAGGTTTGTATTGATTTTTTTAGCACTATATCTTTCCTGTCCACTTGGACTCTTTGTAGCTTCATATGGATCAATTTGCAGAAAGCACAAACCGGGGGTTGGTAGTGTGTGTTATGGGAAGGTGGATAGTGTTTATGGGAGGATATGATTTTGTGAGGATAAGAGTTAACCAAATTGCTTTTATGGTTAAAAATGAGAGCTTTTTTACGATGATATGTCATCGCTATAAGGTCTGGTCAAAGTTAATAATGTTTTGGTCAAAGTTAATAATGTTTTGGTCAAAGTCAGTAAAGTTGTTATCGTTTACTCTGCCATATTCAATAATGTTTAGAACATCGCGCTCGCGCAGTACTATTGCGAGGAACGTTAACGGTTGAGTCGATATGGTATCGGTGTACATTAGATTGTTCAACGGTGAGTCGATTGTATTCAGTGTACATTTAGTATGTTCAACGGTTGTGTCGATATGATATGTTGTACATTAGATGTTAACGGATCTAGTAAAGATGGTATCGTTGTACATTAGTGTTTAACGGATGAGTCTGAGTGGTATCGTTGTTACATTAGATGGCTTTATCGGACGAGTCGGAATATGGGATCGTTGTACATTAGATATTCAACGGATGAGTCATGGATGGTATAGTTGTTGATTAGATGTTAATCGGATGAGTCGAGATGGTTATCGGTTGTGCATAGATGTTTAACGGTTGAGTCGAGATGTGATCGTTGTACATTAGATGTTTAACGATGAGGCGTTTTGGTTTCGTTGTACATTAGATGTTATCGGATGAGTCATATGATGATCGTTCGTAACATTAGTTGTGTTAACGTTTGATGCTTTTGAGTCGAGATGTTATTGTTTACAATTAGAAGTTTTTCGGATGAGTCGTAGTGGCTATCGTTTTACATTAGATGTTCAATTAGGATGAGTCGATATGGTATCGTGTACATTAGATGTTCAACGGATGAGTCGAGATGCATCGTTGTACATTAGATGGGTTTTAATTGCGCTATGTGTCGGATGATTTCGTTGTACAATTAGATGTTTAACGGGATGAGTCGATATGTTATCGTTGTTCATAGATGCACTTGTGCTGGGCGAATACTCTCTCGACGCGCGCGCGAGAGAATGTTGCTTGTAATTATATTAAGAACTCTATTTGTAAAAATTAACGTTTGCGTCCTATGGTTTATACCAATAATCAGTTTCGTCCATATTTTATTTTAAATACCTGGTATCCCTAAAATGAAAACTAGTAACATGGTCGTCCTAAGTTTGGGTTGTGTTATGTTTTCTCGGTTAAGTCTAATTACTAGAGGGGTATTTGCGGTCTTTTTTGATCCTTGTCATCCACCATAGGGCGATACGTTGTAATTTTTTCTTAATTTTTTTTTATACGAATCAACTTTAAAAAAAATAATTAATTTTTTTATTTCGGTTTCATTTTACGAGCAATAATAAAGAAATTTTTTTTTTTTTTTTAATTTCAGTTTCAGTTTACAAACAATAATAAAAAAAATTAAAAAATTTTAATTTTTTTTATTTTGGTTTCAGTTTACGAGCAATAATAAAAAAAAAATTAAAAATTTTACTTTTTTTTATTTCGGTTTCAGTTTACGAGAAATAAAAAATAATTTAATTTTTTTTATTTCGGTTTGGAATTTACGAGCAATAATAAAAAAAATTAAAAATTTTAATTTTTTTTATTTCGGTTTCAGTTTACGAGCAATAATAAAGAAAAAAATTTTAATTTTTTTTATTTCTTTTCAGTTTACAAGCAATAAAAAAAAAGTAAAAATTTTAAGTTTTTTATTTCGGTTTCAGTTTACGAGTAATAATAATAAAAATTTTAATCTTTTTTTAATTTCGGTTTCAGTTTACGAGCAATAATAAAAAAAATTAATTAAAATTTTTTTTTATTTCTGTTTCAGTTTACGAGCAATAATAAAGAAAAAAAAATTCACATTTTTTTATTTCGGTTTCAGTTTACGAGCAATAATTAAAAAAATGAAACCGAAAATTATTTTTTTTTATTATTGCTCGTAAGCTGAAACCGAAATAAAAAAAAATTCCTTTATTATTGCTCGTAAACTGAAACCAAAATAAAAAATGAAACCGAAAATTTTTTTATAAAAAAAATGAAACCGAAAACGAAACCGAAAATTTTAAATTTTAATTTTTTTATTTCGGTTTCAGTTTACGAGCAATAATAAAAAAATGAAACCGAAAATTAAAATTTTTTTTTCTTTATTATTGCTCGTAAAACTGAAAATAAGTTTAGCTACGACAATGTCATAGCTAAAGTTGCCTTACCAAAATTTCATTAGCCCGCCACAACATTTTCATTAGCCCGCCAAAACCATTAGCTTGACCTTGGACTAATATTTTCTACCAAAAAAACCCTTAGCTTCACCTATCACTTTTTACACCCAAACTTTACCAAACATTTTCTACCAAAAAAACCAACCACTGGCACGAAATTATCACCATTTTGACAAAAAACATACACAAAACACACGCACCACTGGGCACTTGTTTTGTTTAATTATTCTAAATCATCATCAATTTGACATCTCAATTATGTAAAGGTAATGTGTTTTTTTTTGTAATTTTGGTTTTTTAATTTGTTTTGTTTATATCTAGTTGTGTAACTCTAGGTTTTTGTGTGTGTGTGTTTGGTTAGCACCAGTCGGACCACCGCTACCACCAACATCCCGTCACCACCGCTTTGTTTGTTTAAAGGTATCATTTCATAATTTGTTTTGTTTAATTCTAGTTGTGTAACTCTAGGTTTATTTTTGTGTGTGTTTGGTTAGCACCACAGTTGGACCACCAGAGACCACCACAGCCGGACTACCACATTTGGACCACCACCACTGAAATATGTAAGCATTGAACATGTTCTAAGTTTGTATCAAAAGGAAATAGGAAATAAAAGAGTAGGCATTTGGTTTGGTAAAGAGATGGAAGGAAACAATTTGACTTAGGTGGTGTTTGTTTTTAAAGAAAATTTCTTAACAGCCTTTGGATCTTACCGATTCAGACAGAACATGGGGAAAAGTGCGTTTGTCTTTTTTTGGTTCGTTCATACATGGTCAGAGGCGTAAGCCCAAGTTAAATGGTCATATAGTTGATTAATGGTTATATGTCAAATATCAGTAATTCAGTTTGGGTTTAAGTTTTGACTTACTTTTCATTTGTTCATTTTGCAGTGTTGTGGATGAAGAATACCCCAAGGTGGTTTTATCATTTGTAGACGCTTACCACATCCGTCACTCTCTTTCTCTCTTTGTCTATTTCTCGACTTCATAAGGTATGCGATTTGAGGATTTTTTTAACTATATTAGAATAAATTTTGAGTTTGCAAAAAATAACAGATAGTGGGTTTAACTTGATTCTACAACTTTTGAGGATTTTTTTTAATTAGAATAAATTTTGAGGATTTTTTTTTAATTAGATTAGAATTAAATTTCTGTTATTTAATTTGTATATGTTTATGTGGTATTTAG
>BQNB010214337.1:0-10001 GCA_026074375.1 Tanacetum coccineum
AATCAGTGGCGAATAGTCTAATATTTATAGGCAAAATGGGGGAATCGTTTTTTCTAGCTGATCCCCTTAATTAGGGTGCCGGTCCCTTTAATAATTAAGGGGACCGCCCTTATAATTAAGGGGGCCTCCCAGCCTGGACGCTCCCTTTTTTTCTTTTCTGGGGGAGGTGTTTTCAAGAACATTTCTAGCCGTTTTTTGGTAGAAAATTGAATTCAAAATATTTATTTTGAATAAAAAATTTCTTTTAAATCTAAAAATATTTTGTAAAAGTTATGAAAATATTTGTGACATTTTTATAAAAAAATGTGAGGTTGAATAAAAATTTCCTTTGATCATAAAATGAATTAAGCATTTATTTATTCATACCTTTAAGTGATGTATTTGTTGAAATGAGAATTTGCAACTAATTACTTGTTTACATTTAATTTTATGTTGAACGTTTTTATATTTTGTGATTATCAAAACGTAAAGATGTGAAAAAATATTAGTAATGTTTTTAGGCATTATATTTTTATCAACACACCGGTTCCCTATTTTATAGTATAAATACTATACCTGTGATCAGGTAGATTCAGAGAATCTCCTTGATAGGGTTTCCAGCTCAAAGCATAGGATCTTCTAACATAGATGTATTAGATTTACCATGCTTGCTTGTTTTGATTACCAGAACGTCTCAAAGCTGACAACACGATAAGAGTGAATCAGATAGTTACTATCTTTCTGATTAAGTCGTCAATTCATTTACTGGACCAATATCGATATCCATTTATCACAAGCTCGATTCATATAGAATCTTGCAAGTCACCTACCGCAAAGCTGTTTGAGGTTGACTCTGGAAGGATTTCCATTCATCACTGTGTATACTAAAGAGTATCACTCTGAATGTTCTGGCAAGATCTCAAGGATAATGAGTAGGACTCTTTGTTACCAAATGTTCTTTTAGGGTGAACAACAAGTGTTATACATGGATTGTGTCCTAATGAGATTTATTTTGATCTCTTCTTGGCTTTAGACTCGATTTATGCACTGTGGTTTTAGTACTCGAAGGCTGGAGCTGTCCACCTATTCACTATCAACAATCTCGAAGTGAGATGTCAATAGATAACGTGTGTATCTCTGTGACAAATGAGACAAGTCTCTTTTGAGAGAAACTCGAATGGCTGGGAAGGGTTGTGCATTGCATCACTGGGTCCATGACGTCTTTCTTCAATACCAACAATCATCTTTGTGATTTTGATAGATTATGTATTGACCTGGTTTTTGCCTAAGTTGTGTGGAGGGCTGCTTTGTTTTCACCCTTTATCCATACTTTTCTTTTTCATTTTTTAACCCTTCATTGCTTACCAAGACGTCATCACTAATACCTTGTTGTGATTGTTCCAGTGTTAGCTCAACCTTAGTCGACATTTTTCCCTTATTCTCATTCATCTCCAATCATACCTAAGGACTTCTAATTCTATCTATGGAATGTTCTTAGGTAGATCCCTCCGGTTCTAGTTGGATCATAAGACTTATACCTAACCTTAACCACCTTATGACTTCATCGACGTCATGAGTTAATTGGTTGTAGGTATATAGATCGAACCATAAAACCATTGATACAGACATTTTGAAATACTCCCTCTACACATGTGCTCCGGGATTTGAAATTGTTTTGCACATGAAGAAAAGAGTTGCACTTAGAGTCTTAAAGATCATATTCTTCTATATCACATTTTAATCATATTTTCTCCTCTTATTTGAAATAATAAATCTTTTATTATTTGAAATACCAATTGATTAAAATTTATGACATGAAAAAGTTCTATGGGGAGAAAAATGGTACCATGATATTGCATGAATTAGTTTAAATGTTTTGAATACCGAAATAATTTAAGAAGAGTATCTAAAAACATTAAAACATTTTCTGATTGCCTTAGTGAACAGTGTATATTATTATTTGGACATTGGATTGAAGACGGAGTGAGATGCCTTAGTGAACAATGTATATTATTAATTGACATTATAATTTACACATTTTAATTTCATGAAATAAATTTTTGATACATAAAATGATATTTATAGATTATCCAAAAGAACATTTAAAAGGCTTGGTTTTAAAAGCTTCTCCCCCTCGAAAATTGATTCACTTATTATGATGACATTGTTGAGCATTCTTTTATCAATTGTACCACTTATAAACATTAAATATTTTACCAATTGTTAAATATATTGAGGAAGGAAGTGTTGAACACACAATTTTAACAAATACCACTTATCATGGAAAGATACCACAATTTATATCGTAGACAATTTGACATTTAAAGTTCTTGGATGAAAAATGTGGTTCAACGGTTTTTAAAACACATGATAAAAGACTTCCCTTCTAATTTAGAGAAAGCGCACTGAACGTACATCTCCTCTATTACATCGGACCGAGTTATGCCACTGAAATTACATAATCATTGAAAAATTTAGAAAGACGTATTTGAAACGTTTTACTCTTGCTCGAAACTTCAATTTACACACCCGTGTCAATGTTAATCGACATTTCTAGGTACGTAAATGTTATCGATTCCAAGAGACATGTCGAGAGATACTTTTGGTATTTTTTTGAATTTTTTCTGATTTTTATATTTTATGTTTTTAAGATTTATATTTTTCTATATCTTTTTGTTGGTTTAAATTTTATATTTTCTTTTTTTCAAAAATATTTAACAAATCAAATAAGAGAAAAATAAAAATATTACAATTGATAGACAACAGATTCTGTTTGCCAGAACCTCCAGTTCTTCTGGAGTCAAACATCTCATACCGAGTCGTCTGACGAGATACTTAAACCTATCTTCCGACAAAGTTTTAACAAACATGTCAGCTAACTGATATTCAGTTCTGAGAAAGAATAATTCAACAATACCCTTTTCAACCTGTTACTTTATGAAGTGATATCTGACATCGATGTTCTTGGTACGTGAATGCTGTACTGGATTGCATGAGATGGCTATGGCTGCCTTTGAATCACAATACATAGGTATTTTGTCAAAATGAAAGCCATAATCTTGAGCTTTAGGTTCCTCTCAACCATAGAACTTGAGCGCAACACGCAAATAGAGACACATACTCGGCTTCTGCTGAAGACATTGAAGTGCAGTCCTGTTTCTTTGACGACCAATTGACTAGCTTATCACCACCTAGAAATTGTATACCACCAGATGTGATTTTATGTGAACGAGGACACATGCCTTGCAGACCTGAATATGAAAAAGCATTTAGATTAAAGCTGGTGTCCTTCGGATACCAGAGTCCCATGTTGATGGTATTCTTAAGGTACTGAAAGATCTGTTTAACCTCCCTGATGTGCTTTTCAGTTGGTCTCGCTTGATAACGAGCACAATAACATGTTGTATGTACAATATCCGGTGTACTTGCTGTTAAGTACATGAGTGCCCCGACCATGCTACGATATTTTGTTTGGTCAACAAGAGTTCCACTCAAGTCAGCATATTCGGGTTTAGTAGCCATTGGAGTACCAATGCTATCACATGAGGTCATACCATGCTTTTTAAGTATCTCTTGAGCATACTTAGCTTGGTTAATAAAGATACTAAACGGGGATTGGTAGATCTGAATTCCTAAAAAGAATTCAACTCCCCCCATCATAGACATTTTACACTTGCTGTGCAATTAGTTTTTTCCAAACTATTTTAGAAATTTTTGGTTTTAAACCAAAAATAATACCATCAAACGAAATTTGCACAATAAACTATCTTCCATCTCCATTCCCCTTTTTTAGTAATGAACAAAGTTGGATCAATAGCTACTTTTGAGAATCCTTTGGATACCAGGATGTTAGAGACTTCATCATACCATGCCCTTGGAGCTTGCTTGAGTCCATATAAGGCCTTCTTTAGACGAAGACTTTTGTTATGAATGATTGGTCTACGAATCAATCTGGCTGATTGACGTAATGTGACAACCATAGGATTGCGCAGGGTAGTCCAAACTATTAGTGTTGACATATGTATCTGTTGTAATGGGTTATGTGATTATATGGGTTTATATGTGTTTATGTGGATTATGTGAGAAATTGGTAGTCAATCTATTAAGTGTGATCATCTCAATGAGATTGGAATGGTGGTGAGATTGGTTGAATTCATTTCGTTCACTTTTGGTGACAAGGAAATGATTTTGTGATTTAAGCGTTTTAGTGATTTATCGTGTAAGTATTATTACGTATACGTATTTTATTGTTAGTACTGTTAGGTATGAATAGGTGTTTAGTAGTTAGAATAAAAATGAAATGTGAATTCCTATCTTTGGAAAGTATAAGTTAAATATAAAAATGAAAAGATATTTATTTTAAAAGTCTATAAATTGTGTTTTTACGCAAAAAGGTATATCAAAAAAAGCTTAGGTTTTTATAAAAACTTTAAGTAATGCAAATAATTAAGTAATAATAAAATAAAAAAAAATAAAAAAATAAAAAAAAAATATATAAAAGGGAAAATCGGCAAAAAAAGAACGGACAGAAAAAAGGAAAACAAATCTTACTCTAATTAAAGTTGTAAAAGATTGTATCTATCATAAACCTTTTGTAAACCGTTATAAATACTAAAAACCCTCTCAATTTCCCCCTTGTTTTTAAATTGTCCCAGCCGAATTTTTATCAAAGGAGGAAGAAGAATTTTTTTTTCAAGTTTGGTGATTTTTGTGTTCAAGATTCAAAGATTTAAGGTATAAATTATAATCCTTTGAGTTAATTATAATTAAAAACATGTAATAATTATTATGATGGATAATTAAGGTTTCATAACATCTGTAATTAATTATATAATAAACATGTTATAATGATTAGGGTTTAATATGATCATATGGGTGTATTCGTTAGGGTTTAGATCGCGTTAGAATTTGATTTAGATTGGGGCAGAATTTAGGACTGGTTTGTTTGGATATATCTCAAGATGTAAATAGCTTTTGTCAGGTTTTTCCGTGCCTAAGATGGAGCTCAAGAGTTCTAGATTCCAGAACATCCGGCCCGAAAGGTTTTTGAGGTTGGGAAGTCAGTCCAAACGTTGGTTGCAAGAAAGTTGACAAAGCAGTAAATACGGTCCAGATTACGAGGTATAAAACCCCCACTTAAAATTAGAATTTAACTTATCCCTTCTACAGGAGTTTAATTCTATGTGTCTATTAGAAATCCCCCAAAGTAGAGCTTCTAATTTAGAGTCTAAGTATGATTTTTAAGTCCAAACTTTTTAGTGTGCAAACAAGATTTGAATTGGACCGTTTTGAAAGTTTGATTTTCTTAGGAGTTACTTTTTTTGTTTTTTTGATTTTTTTTTGGTGGCATGTAAATGGCTCTTGGGAATCATGAGGTATTTAATATACTCATAAATTAACATAGGTGATTTTTGTATAAAGTTAATGGAGGTCAATAATTAGAGGTTATTTGAGTAACGTTAAGACCACTTTTTAAAATTTCTCAGTTTTTGAACAAATTGTGACTAACTAGTGAAACTTGTTAACGAAGTGGTTAAAGTTGGGCATGGTGTCAGGGTGACCCATGAGGTTTAATAGAACACCTTAAACATCCATCATATGATTGTTACATGTGCATTAAGCTTTTTGGTTTAATAGCAGTGTAACACGAGTTATTTGTTGTTTTAGATTTGTGCTAGTTGTTTTTGAATCTTTTGTTGGAATCTTTTGGAAAGCTACAAAGGTGAGTTCATAGCCCTTTTTCTCATGTTAATTTGGGGTAAGAAAGATGGCTTGTTATCATGTTTAAAAAAATTTTTTTAAGCATGAATGTAGTTATGTGTATTGCATCGTAGGGCACGTTCCGTCCCGTTAGTGTGCGATATGATATCCTTGGTATTGTGGATCCCAATATGCAAAACGAGGTGTGACGGTGGTAAGACTGTGTGAGCTAATATAGGGCCATGTAGCGCACATATGTATTGGAATGATTTTGGATCTGGGCACGTTCCCGTCCCCGTGATTGTTAATTATTGTCAAGGAATTGTTTAAGTAATTGTCAGCAGCTAATTGAAAGATTAATTTTTGGATATTGTTTTGTAAGTCCGTAAACCTATGATCTCGCTCAACTTATGTTACGATTAAGCATCATTTTCAGGGCTTAATGGTGCTAAGATAGAGCGAAGTGGCTAGAAGAGACCGTAGGATGCTTTTGGAGTTCTTTATGCTTCTTGTTTGAATAAATGTGTTTGCAGAATTGTTTGGATTAATGTTTTTGCATGTCCCATTTATGACGAGACCTCTTTCTCATTAATAAAGACACCATTAGGTTTTGGGTATTGTTATGACACTTTGTGTCTTTGCTTTACTTTAGTTTTCATTTTAGTATTCTCTATATAGACACCATGTGTTGTGATGATATCCATTCTTGTTTACACCTTGCGTTTCCGCCTTGGCGGGGTGTGACAGATTGGTATCAAAGCCATTGGTTATAGAGAAGTAGGTGGTTGAGCCTAGACTATAACCTAGGAGTCCTTCATGTAGATGCATTTAGGGCTTAAGTGTTTAATGCTATAACTGCTATGCTTCCCCTCTATTTTTGAATAGCTTATATATTTTATATTTTGCTAAATGTTCATTTAGTTATTTTGTCTACCATTATTTGATATAAAATGTATTACTTTCTGAGTATTTTAGCTATGTTTTTCCCTCACTCGTAAGAAGTCTCGTTGGGGAATCGTTTTCCCAACTGGACTTAAGCGTTATAAGGAGCCTCTTGTGGAACCGAAGGAGATAGGATAGTTGATCGTTTGTCGGATGCGCGTAATAGGGCTGGACCCGCGGAGTCGGGTGATTCTTGCGGAGGCAAAGTCAAACCCAAGCGAGGCCCAACATAAGTTTATCCCGTCCTTTACCCCGTCATGTTGTTATTGATTATTTCTTTTGGATATTTTGTATTTTGGAAGTCGTTGCGAGACTTTCGTTCCTTTATGTCGTTTCGATCTTATTTTGATATAAGTAAGTAGTCATTTGATGAAGCATCCTTTATGTGTTAAGTTAGAGTGGTTTAAGATGTGTAATGTGAAATATGTGCTTATATGTGAATTATGATTAATATTGGTGATCTTGGAAGTAAGTACAGTTAAATGAGCACTACTCTCCTTAACAACTGGTGGCCAACATAATTATAAAGGCATCACACACGTAGACTTGTGACCATGATTGCATTTATTTGTGTTTGAATGTAAGGTGGTAGTGTAATAATTTTATATATATATATGTGTATTCATGAGAAGGATGGTGGTATGAGTAGAGAAATTATTCTCTTACCCTAATTGAAGGATATGTTAAGTTGAGTTGTATAGATAGTAAGTTTCCCTTCTATCTAGTATTTGTGGATACCTAGTATTACTATTATAGAGGTTGCTCATTTGCTCGGTTGTTTGTTCGGATTTCCTAAGTTTAAGCTTAGCATCCCGTCATCGTACTTTGTTAGTAAGGATACCTGATTTTTTTCCTATTCGACGTCTCGATGTATATTGGTTGTTTGGAATCGTTAGTTCTTTCATTGCATTGATTACTCGTATTAGTATCAAATGTTTCTTTTAAGCACTAATTGTTCCTAACATATTAGTGTGGATCATTACTCCCTTGGTTGTATATCCCTTGGTTTTCGTAACCCGTTGGCGACGTGTTAGTATCGATGCTTTTAGGTTTGCTCGGTTGATCGTTATTTTGGATAAGACCTTACGTTTTCTTTTGGGTACGTAACGTCTTGCATGAGTTTTCTTGTACGAGTTCGTTTGATTTTATTTTGAGTATATGGTTCCTGGTGTTTTCTTTCGTTTTCAAACAATAGAATTGTGTTAGAGTCTGTACGGTGTTTTACGATCCCTTTTGGTATTATGGTGACTTTTGTTTGAGTAACATATTTTATAATTGATGTCTAGTTATAAAAGCCCTTTTGAAGTATTGTGTTAGTGTTTGGGAAAAACTGTGTTTAAAATGATCTTTATAAATAGAATATGTTTAAATGGCCTATGCAAATAGGATATGAAAATTGTTGAGTGGTTAAATAGATTTTATTTTATTATAAAAAAAGCAGGTTTAAAGTGATTCATAGTGGTAAGGTACGATACACCATTAGATAACCATCTCTAGATTTTTATGACAACCAGAATGAATTTTATAAAGGTTACATTTAAGACAATTTTATTTATTATTTAAAATGATTTTTATACTTAAAGTGACTTCTTCATTTGAAATTGATTTTTATAAAAACATTATTTAATTTGGTCTTTCGAGTAAAGTCGATAATTAGTATAAGAATTTCTGTCTTTCGTATTGATTTTTTTATGTGTTCTTTTGTCGTGGTACGCCTGTTGATTTTCTTTCGTTGCGTTTTCACTCGGTGCATATACGTATCCTTTCTTTCAAAGGATTCTTATGTCATTTGATCCACGTCTATTTGCATATGTGGAATCTCCTATATGCATTCTAGCCTTTAACTCGATATTCGTTTGTTATCCTATTCGATTGTTCAAAAGGAAGTTCGTGGTAGTATGTCATGAGAAGGTGGTTAGGATACCGTTGGAAGGTGATGAGATACTTCGGGTTCATGAGGAACGTACTTTGGGAGCCGCCAAAGCCCTAATGAATGTTAAGGTAGATGAACCGAAATTGAGTGATATTTCCGTCGTACAAGATTTTATTGATGTGTTTTCGGAAGATTTGTCAATGACCACCGCAACGACAAGTTGAGTTCTGCGTAGACTTAGTTCATGGAGCGACGCCAGTCGTGAAGTCTCCATATCGTCTAGTACACTCGGAAATGCAAGAATTGTTTGAACAACTTCAAGAGTTGGTAGACAAGGGTTTCATATGACCTAGTCATTTTCCGTGGGGAGCACCGGTGTTATTTGTTAAGAAGAAGGATGGTTCTTTTCGCATGTGTATTGATTATAGGAGGTTGAACAAATTAACTGTTAAAAACCGTTATCCACTCCCTAGGATTGATGACTTGTTTGATCAGTTACGAGGAGCGTGTCCTTTCTTAAAGGTAGATTTTCGGTCAGGTTATCATCAGCTACGAGTGCATGAGGATGCCATTCCAAAGACCGCATTTCAAACGAGATACAGACATTTTGAGTCTACGGTTATGCCTTTTGCGTTAACCAATGCACCAACGGTTTTCATGGACTTAATGAACCGGGTTTGCAAACCGTACTGAGGTAGGTTTGTCATCATATTCATTGATGACATTCTGACCTACTCAAAGTCGAAGGAATTGGATGATTATTCTTAGGATTGGCAGGTTACTATCGACGTTCATCGCGATTTTTTTAAGATTGTTGAACCCCCTTACTTCCCTAATTAAGAGGAATCAGAAGTATGAGTGAAGCGTAGAACAAAAAGAGGCTTTTCAGACTTTGAAGAATGATTTGTGTGATACCCCGATAAAGCGAATGTAATGGGTGATGCATTGAGTAGAAAGGAGAGAGTGAAATCAAGACGAGTAAGAGGAATGATACTGGCAGCCCAAAGTGAGGCGTTCAAGCAAGAGAACGTACTCACATAAAGGCTACATGGTTTAGAGCAACAAATGGAAAGTAAAAGAGACGATAATTTGTACTTTACGGATCGAATTTGGGTTCTATTAGTAGGAAGTGTAATGGTTGAGGCCCATGCATCAAGGTACTAGGTACATCCGGGAGCGGATAAAACGTACTATAACCTTGGAGACATGTATTGGTAGCCACGTGTAGAAAAGGATATAGCTACCTATGTTAGCAATTATCGGATTTGTTTAAGGGGTGAAGGCTGCAATGTCAAAGACTTTTGGCTTACTGCAACAACCTGAGATACTTGAGTGAAAATGAGATAGAATCACCATGTATTTTATCACTAAATTTTCAAGGTCAAAGTAGTGAGTATGATGTGAATTGGGTGATGGTCGATAGACTGACCAAGTTAGCTTATTTACTAGCTATATATACAAGAAGATTGCAAGATGTAAAGTTGGCAAGGATTTATATTGATGAGAT
>BQNB010214338.1:0-10001 GCA_026074375.1 Tanacetum coccineum
AGGTCGTTTCATATATCTTGATTGTTGTACTTTGACGTAGCACCCCATTGTTACCATTCCGCTGCATACCAGAATTTGGGGGTGTTACAAGTTAGGGCATCTGTTTGTTTTGTTTAGTACATCTATTTGTATGAACATTATGGCATCATTGTGTATGTTTAGGGCATCTATTTGTTTGTTTAGGGTAACGTGTAATCATAATCAGTTATCAATTATTGTTTTGATATGTGCATCTGTTAGTATGATTAGGGCGTCACACGAATTGTTACAACGCTTGTTTGTATAATTAGTGCATCCAAAATATGTGTTACGACATCTTTTAGTATGATAAGAGCATCATGTTAAGTTAGGGCATCTGTTTGTTTTGTTTAGTGCATCCATTTGTATGAACATTAGGGCATAATTGTGTATGTTTCATCCAAAATATATGTTAGGACATCTCTTAGTATGATAAGAGCATTATGTTAAGATAGGGCATCTGTTTGTTTTGTTTAGTGCATCCATTTATATAAACATTAAGTTATTATTATGTATGTTTAGGGCATCCATTTATATGTTTATGGTAACGTGTAATCATAATCAGTTATCGATTATTGTTATGATAAAGGCATCTGTTAGTATGATTAGAGCATCACACAAATTGTTACAACGTGTGTTTGTATAATTAGTGCAACCAAAATATGTGTTACGACACCTCTTAGTATGATAAGAGCATCATGTTAAGTTATGACATCTTTTTTTTTGTTTAGTGCATCCATTTGTATGAACATTAGAGCATTATTGTGTATATTGCATCCAAAAATATGTGTTACGACATCTCTTAGTATGATAAGAGCATCATGTTAAGATACGGCATCTGTTTGTTTTGTTTAGTGCATTCATTTGTATGAACGTTAGGGCATCATTGTGTATGTTTAGGGCATTTATTTGTATGTTTAGGGTAACGTGTAATCATAATCAGTTATCGATTATTGTTATGATAAGGTCATCTGTTAGTATGATTGGGGCATCACACGGATTGTCACAATTTTTGTTTGTATAATTAGTGCATCCAAAATATGTGTTACAACATCTCTTAATATACAAATTACAACATTTGTTTGTTTTCAAACAGATGCCCTAAAGTACCTCAAACAGTGCACTAAAATGCATACATATCGAAAAAAAGTTGAAAAAAAGTTTGTGAAAAGATATTTACGGAAAAAAAATCGTAATTTTTTTTAGAAAAAATATCAAAATTTTTATTTAAAATTTTCTGATTTTTTTTAATTTTCAAAATTTTCAAATTTTCGAAGTTTTTTTTGAATTATTTAACTTTTTTCAAATTTAAAAAAAAACATCGATTTGTTTTTCAGATTTTTGAACTTTTTTTTCAAATTTCCAAATTTTTTTTCAAAATTTCGAACTTTTTTTCATAATTGTCTGTTTGAAAAATATCTATTTTTTTCAAATTTTCGAACTTTTTTTCTAATTTTTGAATTTTTTTTTCATATTTTCAAAAAAAAATTCTTGTTTTTGGATTTTTTTTCAAATTTTCAAAAAAATTATCAAAATTTTGAACTTTTTTCAAATTTTCGTACTTTTTTCCAAATTTCCGAACTTCCTTTCAAATTTTCCAATTGTTTTCGAATTTTCAAAAATATTGTTTTTATCGAAATGATTTTTTTTCAAAGTTTCGAAATTATTATTTTTTTAATTTTTGAACTTTATTTCAAATTTTCGATTTGAAAAATATTGATTTTTTTAAGGTCTGAGTGTGAAATGAGAGAAAGAAGAAAAAAAAAAGTTCAAATTTTTTTTAATAAATATTGATTTGTTTTTCAAATTTTTGAACTTTTTAAAAAAAAATTGATTCGAAAAAAATCAATTTTTTTAAGTTTTCGAATTTTTGAAAAATGTCGATTTTAAAAAAACAATTTTTTTTTCAAAATTTTGAACTTTTTTTCCAAATTTTCGTATTTTTTTTTCCAAATTTCCAATAATTTTTCAAACTTTCAAACTTATTTTCGAAATTTCAAAAATATCGATTTTTTCAAATTTTCGAAATTACTTTTATTTCTAATTTTCAATTTTTTTTAAATTTTCGATTTGAAAAATATCGAATTTTTTTCAAATTTTTGAACTTTTTTCTAATTTTTGAATTTTTTAAAATTTTTTTTCAAGTTTTTAAAAATTTCGATTTATTATTTTTTTTCAAATTTTTTTGAAATTTTTTTTCAATTTACGTACAAATTTTCCAAATTCATATTTCTTCAGAAACTTTTTTTCAAATTTTCTAACTTTTTCGAATTTACAAAAAAACGATTTATAATACTGAAAAAAATGATAATCGAAATTTTCTGCACAAAATATATTACATTAATTAAATCCAATTTATTAAAATTTTCGAAATATAATTTCCTTTATAATAATTTTCAAATTTATAAACTTTCGTAAAAAAATTCAGAATTAATTTTTATAAATTGGTATAGTATAGAAACCTGTAGTATATAAATAATATAAGAAAAAAAAGCTAAATATATATATAAATATATATATAATATATATATATATACACCTATATAATAAAGGGATGGGAACAAGAGAACACCTAATTATTTGTGGAAAGAACCGCCAGAAAACCCAGAACAACCAAACAATGCCCTAAAAAAAATCCAAACAGTGATGCCCTTAATTTTTTTCAGGCTAAAAATTTTATCTTACAGGCAAATATATATTGGCCTCGAGTTTACACACTGTAAAAACCAAAAAAAAAAACCCAAAACTATGTGCCCTAAAACTAATACAGATGACCCCTCAAAAATCATTTATATAGGCCAGAATAAAAATTATGGCATCTGTTTGTATATATACACATATATAGAGTTAGGATCAAATGAGAAGTAATCTTAAAATAAGAAGGATAATAAGTAACATAACCACATATTCGAGATGCACCGACCTAACTTAGATGCATCCTTATAATCTTAGATGAATCATAATGTATTTTTTAGCTTTTAATTAGATGCATATACGCATTTAAGATGCATTTCATGATTTCTCTTTTATTTAGGTCCTCTACATGTGCCAAAATCATAAAAATTGATTTGCACCGTTTACACTTCAAATTAACTTTCGAAACTCAAGGGATGCAATCTAATGAAATTAATGCATATGAATGAAAGTCGTTGCATCTAAATTGTGTCGTTATAGTCACTTCTCACCACTTTCTTATTTTAATTTTTTCTCACTAAGATCTCTTACTCTACATATATATATATATATATATATATATATATATATATATATTATATATATATATATATTTATATATATAAATATATATTATTTATATATATATTATTCTATATATTTAGGGATATATAATATACTGTTGAGTACATGAATTTGAAAGATTTTGAATTTACTAAAAAAATCTTGAAAATTTGTACTCAAACACTATATATTTGCCTACTTTACAAGTCTACACTACTTATATTAAATATTCACAAGATAGATAATGATATTGGACCTTTATGAAAGAAGACCGGGTATGACAAAATCATATCGTCCTCTGCATCAACTTGTAGTCCATCTCAAGTTCTCTTGCACCAACCAATCTTTCTAAATTCTTGAGGATCCGCCTCTCCCGCATCTGCTTATCAATCAAATCCACCATGATGCCTGATCGTCTTTTATCCGAGTCTGACCATTTTCTTCTAGGCATGTCTTTGTTGTAGCTAAATTGAAAATTGAGTAGTCTGTGATGAAGAGTGTCATGAACTTTCTTGAGCGTTCCATCCGAGAACTTAGAGCTCATCAGCTCGCATCAGTCTCTTCTGGTGGCTTAAGTCTTTATAGACAACTCCTGGTGGTTCAAATGATGGTGTGTACAGTTCTTTGGCAGAAATTCCAGGAAAGTCCTTTTGAGGCTTGGTGATGTTGAGCTTCTTCTGGTAATTTTCTACACCTAATTGGACATCTTCGACTCTCTTCTTGATGATGAGACTTCTGGTGAACATACGCAGTGCCACCGCCAAGTCAATAATAACTTCACCATCGAGATGGAATAGCTTGTGTTAAACAACAAGAAGAAGTATATCCTCAATGTCATTCAAGTGTACATTAACGTAGTCACCTTTTTTGAAATTGTATAATTTTCAACAGCTCTTCTCACTACAATTTCCTCCAAATAGCCATAACCACGATGTTTGTCGACCTTCACACTTACCACACTCAGAATCTTCAGAGGAGAGTAGACATCATGTTTTGAGAGCCTGTTGAGTTAAGCTCAGTAGAATTGTTGACGTTTGGGTCCCTAATATTTAATTCCAAATGCGGCATCTTTGTCATAGCCCACTTTGGTAGTACTCTATTGCTTTGGGATCATGTCTTCTATATCCACTAACTCATACCTTGCAGCCTTCATCTTTGTAATTGAAGTGATATACTTCCTTTCAGAATCTGTAGATTTCAAGTACTCTAGATCGTTGTTGAAGAAGTATTCTGCAGCTACGGTTAGGTGACCTGGATGACCTTTCAGAGGAAGAGGTTTGCTCAAGTCAAATGAGTATCGATCACCTTCAGGACTTTCCCAGTCAAGTCTGTCAGTCAGAGCTTTAAAGCATTCTTACATATTGTATTCAAGATCAATGTTGCTCTGGCAGGTGCCCTTCAGAAGATTATAGACAGGTTCAACCAAATCTACTTTAATAATCTTGTCCAGCTTGAGACGATTCTTTGCAAAGTTAAAGAAGTCAATAGGAGTATCCATAAGCTCGTCGAATTTGAGTGGATCCTTTGCAGCAGATAACATATTATTAAACCAGGGCTCTTCAGGTTGATCATCAATGACTTGACACTTGCTCCACTCTTGATCTGGGGTAGGAGGCCTTGGTGGTTGTTTGAACCAATCATTCTTTGGTGCAGCCTCACCATCAGGTTGATTAACATCGTTCACATTCTCTTGAGCCGGTTCTTCTTTACCCATTGTTACCTCATGAGTAGCTTCTTTAACTGTCTCTTCAGCTGATGCAGATTTACTAGTTTTAGAAGATCTAGGTAAAGTGTCACCTTTAGAGGTTTCCTTGGATGCTAAAGATGTTTTGAGGGTTCAGAGTCCTTTCCTGAGCTTCTCTTCCTTTTCCATTGGTTTGATCCAGCAGAAGGGTCTTCATCTTCTTCACGGTCTCTTTTCCTCAGATCTGGGATCACTCTATCCAAGTCGTCTTCATCCTGAATTAGTGAAAGCACGAGTGCATCATACAATGCTTTATGTTTTTGATGTTTTTCATAAGACTTAGATTCCCTCATCATCTTGAAAAGAATCTCATTCTGTTTGAATTCAACCTCAGCAGCTTGATCATATGGTGTAGCTGAGAATTTTGGCATTTTCTCCTTGGCTGCTTGCTCTTGCTTGATCTTGATAATCTCGAAAACATCTTTTTGAGAGCTTTGTTGTATAAGTTCTTCAGTGTGTTTCTGGAGCACCTTTTGAAGAGCGTCTCCAAGACTTGATCCAAGATACTCATCTACAGCTGCTGGCACCTGAGATCTAATTGTTGCAAGGATACTGGAGAATGATCAACTAGTTTGAGCTCTTTGATGTCCTTTTCCAATTCACATACTCTTTGAACAATTGTTGGGAGTGGATCTGGAACTGTTGTAGTAGCTGGAGCTACAGTGGTGATTGGTGGTGTAGGGATTGGTGTTGTTTGATGTTGCAGTATAGGTGTAAGATTGGTGACAGATGAGGGAGGTAGAAGAGTTGTTGCAGGAGTTACTGTAGGAATTTCAGGTATTGGTGAGAGAACTGTGGGCTCAGAAATCACCAAAACAGGTACAGTGAGTATTGATGGAGACTGGATATGTGGTGCCTTATGTTGGATTTGAATATCCAACAGTGAATTGATCTCCGTATCTGCAGATTCCTTGGTAGTACTAATTAAAGAAGTATCAGAAGAAAGGTTTAGGAATTGATTACCAAAACCGGATGACACAGATAAACTGGAGCTTATGAGTGGAAGTTTTCCAGCTTGCTCAAGATCACCCTTTGTTACTTGTCTTTTCAGCGTCTGTCTTTTTTGCATCGGTTATCTCTTCATCATCTTTCCCATATTCAGCAACTTCAGCATCTTTTATCTACTCGTCCACATCGTCATGCACATATTCATCACCATGCACAAACTCATCATTAATTTCCTCATCATCATCAGTCTTTTCAATATCAATGCTTCTATCATCTTCATCATCATCTTTCTTCTCTTCCTCTTCATCAGTAGTCAACCATTCAATTTCTTCATCAACATTTTCTTCCTCAGAATATTCACTCTCTTCTTCTGAACCCCAATCAATTGCAAAATCACCTTTGGCTTTAGAGCTGCCTTTTACCTCATCGGGAACCCCTGGTTTAGTACCAGTTCCTTCACGTAAGGTTGTGAGGATGATTGTTGACTCATCAGGAACCCCTGGTGAAACACCAATTCCTTCACTTGGGCCTCCAGCATGTGGCTGAATCCTGCTAATATTTTTGATGGCTTTGAGTGCTTGCATCGTGTCAGTTGCTAATTGTTCTTTAGCATTCAGAGTATGAATGCCCTTCAGCTTTGGAGATTGATCAGGTGATTTCTTCTTTGACACACTCGAAGTATCTCTAAAGGTAATACCAGATGGTATTCTTCTAGTTGATCTTCTAGTAGGTTCGGGGTAAGAATCCATCACAAGTTGTTCATGAGTAGCATAAACACGCCTTGCTGCTTCCTCTTTATCAGCCTCAGCCAAGCTCATAGATTTTCCTAACTCCAAAGCAACGTCTGGTTCAGGAATGATGTTGTCATCAGCAGAGATTGAGACTATCTTCTTAGACGTGACTACTTGTTGTTTTTACTTGTGACCCTTTACCTCTGCTTTTCTTTGGAGGTATCAAGCCAGTGGAGTATTTGATGAAGGTCTGGTAAGCTTTTGTCTGCTTGATATCTTCAGTCAACATCGTGTCAGGAATAGCTCGACCATATTCTTGAAAGTCTTCACTAATTCTGACAAACTTCAATCTGCTAGTTACTCTATCATCCTTGATAGTGTGCATACCGGAGCTTGGTCCTTTGGGAATGGAGGGATTAAGTGAGAGGAAGTGGTTGATGATGATTTTGGTGAATCTAGGGTAGGGCATGATTTCACGTCTTCTCAGCTTTGCTTGCCTATAGTCAATTTGGTATGCAAAGTCTTCCCAAATCAACTCAGGATAGTCAACATTCTTCCTGTAGTACCTAACCCATAATATTGCAACTCTTGATTGTCGGAGTCTGTCGTTGTTGGACGTCTTCCTAGATAAACACTTGTTGATGATTGTAGCCAAAGTTCTCCATGGTTGATGCATGTGATCAACAAACATCTTAGCAAGATGATCTAATGGACCCTTGTATCCCAGTTCAATGAGAAAGGCTAGCAAGTCTTCTTCAGATGGAGGAGCAACAAAGTCTTCATTAGGGACTCTTGGACAAATATCAAGAATCTTTATGAATACCTCTACATCTACTAAGAACTTCTTGTTAGCTAAACCAAACTCATAGAGAGGTCTTCTTGGTCTTCTTGATTGTGAACCAGAATTGTTGCATGTAGATCTCTGGTACATCAACAGTGATAGTAAAAGCCTTAAAGCATGGAGAAGTTTTGATGATGTCGAGGACAACTTGGAATGTTTCTTCCTTTTGAGGCACTGTAGGTTCAATCCTTATGTTTGTTGTACTGATCTTGACTCTATCAGCAGAGGAAACCAGTTTTTCATCACGAGCAGCTTGTTGTCTTTGTTCTTGAGACATGATTATGCTTAAGAATTATCCAATACAATTTATATACACAACAAATATATATTACTGATTTGATTGATTATCCTTGAAGTTGTGATTGATTTAGATGAAGTTTGTGTTTAAGTTTCATGCAACTAAGTTTGTTTTAACACACTAAGTGAATAAAGTCAACCCTGGTCAATGGTTAAAGTCAACTATTACAAGTTAACAGCCTAGTCAAATTCAACCTAGGTCAAGCAGTCATTCAGTGGTTAAAGGTCAACACAGTCATTTTAGGTTAAACATAAATAATGTCATGTTTCTTATGTTTTTAGAAAATTTTGGCAGAGTTTCTTTTCATAAAACAGACATATTTTGCACAAATGTTACACATGTCATGTTTCGCACAAGCATGTATAAACATATTTCGCATAATTAAGAAAATACATATTTTGCACAATTATGATAATACATATTTCGCATAATTATGTTAATACATATTTCGCACAATTATGTTAATACATATTTCGCATAATTCACATGAAATTAATTTAGATTCTAACAATCTTACTCATCCAAATTTCATTCACAATCAACACGGATCATTCAAGGGCATAGCAAAAAATAATCTTGATCAAGATTAAACAACATTCGAGCCAATTTTAATCATTTCGAGCACTAACAAAGAAACAATCCATTCCATATGAACTACACAGCATCAAGGGGACACATTTGGCATACATAGGGACACCAAGCAGCAAACTATAACCTTAAAACTAAGCTCATGCATTCACTAAGCACATTTTACATATTTCGCATCCTTGAACACACTTAATCAAACCAATGATGATCTAGGTGAATAAAGACATATCACAAAGGCATAATTATGTATATAATATGCACTACAAACAAAAACCACAAACATTTATCCATCTATACATGTTTCGCATGATTTTTCGACACAAAGAATCTGTGGTTCCCTTTTTGGTGAATGGATCTTTGCAGCCTATAAAGGATGATAGCCTGGATGTATAAATACAACAGACTATATAGAAACAATGACTTGAATACAATATGTTAATGCGGAATCTTAACACAAGTACTAAGAAGAATAATGATTTAACAGAATAACAACTTTGTTGAAAATGTTCTTGATAGTCACAGATTGCTAACTATGATATGTTGTATGATTTGTAATTGTCTATTTCATATATGTTCTAACTATGTCAATAGTTATCCTTTTATAGATCAAGGATAACCCTAAAAGTCTTACATGACTTTCTGACAAATATCTCACAAATATTTATAAATATCTTCTTATCGGTACTAACTATTTTACTACTAACGGTACTAACTAACTAACAGTACTAACACTTTGTACTGTCGGTACAAAGTATAACTGTCAGTACTAACTATTGTACTGTCGGTACTAAGTTTATAAAACATTAATCCTAACAGAATCACAATAACTCACGAATGATTTATTGTTATCACAAGTTGCTATAGGCGAGTAGTTATTACACCCTAATGAACAAAACCCCTAGCCTTAATTCAGAGTTTTGTTTAAATGCTAAAAAATAATTTCTTATCTGGTTGGATTGTGGCTCAGTTTTTAAGAACTCCAACCCAACTCAACCTAACCCGATTAACCTGATAACACGACCTGATAGCACTCCCAATTGATACAATAGCTAATTAGACTCAAATAAAAATATGTGAAGCGCACACACACATAAATGTACATACTGAATTGAGGGGACGTGCACTCTTGGTCAGCGGAGCTGCTGATATATAGTTGAATGGCACTTCTAATCTAGATAAAGTTGGCAATGTTTGTTTTAGGGTGGAAGGTTCTTTATTTGTTGCCAAAGTTTGCTTGGTCACAATTTGGGTGGAGGTATTTGTTGCTACAATTTTCTTGTTTCCTGTTTGGTTGGAGTTGGAGGCCTGTTAACAAAGTACATTTATTATAGTGAGTAAATGTTACTACAATATTATGAAAAGTCAATCTTATGTAGATCAATTTACCTTAGTGAGTTCAATATACTTTGTGGGCCATTAAATAAAACTAAGCACGGTTTCTCCTATTTTGCTAAACTCTTCGGTTGCGACTAGAAGAAGGTAGTCTTTGTAATTGGCTTCAACCTTGTCAACATGCACCTTTGCATGCCCCTGTAGCACTGACTTTCCATGCACTTGCTTAGCCGGATACACCATCCCTATAGTACAAAGAACCTT
>BQNB010214339.1:0-10001 GCA_026074375.1 Tanacetum coccineum
ATGTCACTGATATTGGTTAGTCCTAGCTCTTACTCGCTTCTGATTTGGGTCAGAAAAGTATGCTGAACATGGCCTTCGGAGGTTCTTACGTACACGGCCGGCGGAGGTCATGCCGGCGGTCAACTCATTCTTCTCCGACACCAAATAGATCGACACCCATGCATGTATTTATTCTGAATCGATCATTTGTTGCATGTTTGTTACCGTTAATTCGTTATGATTTTGCCTTGAATGAATTGAATGTGTGATGATCATATATGTTTAGGGAGCTGTAGTGATTTCTTCATCCCATGCATGTTCTTTGTTTGTTGCTTAAGTTCAGGATAGCATAATGTTTCCCATTTATTTAAATCGTAGTTGCCATATGAACATGGGCGGAGGGAGGGGGCCTGAGGGGCAAGTGCCCTCTAGCGAAAAAAATGTAGTGTTTGTAGTGTACGTAGTTTCTAAAAATTCCTGGCTCCGTCCGTGCATATGAATGAATAGTTGCTAAAGGAATGTTCTCTACTTAAGAGCTGTTTGAAATTTTTTTAGAAAAGAAGAGCTGTTTAAATTAAGAAGAGTTTTATGTCATACTGATAGTGGTCCTGATACATCGTACATTCTTATCTTCCTATTGGTTATGATTACAAGAGTCTTAGATATTACTCTATGTTTATCAACAGACTTTTTAGTTTGTCAGTTTGTGAACATGGGGTCTGAGTCATGTGTTTTATTAGTAAGTGTTTAATTATCAGACTCTTGATCTACACTAGTCCTTTTGCTCTTTTCTTTAATTGAATCATTTCCCATGTGATCTTATTTTAATTATGTATTTAATTGGTGTCATATGTGCATAAGGACAATGATTCCTAACACTGAAAGTTACAAAGGTAAACATTATCCGGCTAAGGTACACAACAAATCTCTTTGGTTGATACATTGAATGTGGATTGTTCCGGTTTTATAAAAAAGTTTCCATATAGGTGATTAGAAACGCCGTTAGAAACGCCGGGTTTGAAGTGACCCGGGTCAACCCGGTTCTCGAGACCCGGCTGGGTTTTGGTTTTTTCGTGATTTTTACTAATAAAGCATGTTAATTGTATATATTTGCGACGTAATTTTATTTTTATATTAGCACAGGTCACTGATATTAGCATAGGTCACTGATATTGGTTAGTCCTAGCTCTTATATTAGCACAGGTCACTGATATTAGCATAGGTCACTGATATTGGTTAGTCCTAGCTCTTACTCGCTTTTGATTTGGGTCAGAACGTGTAAATACCAAATATAGTTAAAAGGTCGCTTCTGAACCAAAGGGCTCGGACATAGGTAACCGCACAGGCCTAGGTTTTGTAATAGTTAGAATGCTTCCATGACACTGGACTGATGCTGACATATCAAATGATTTGAAAATATTTCTATTCTTCTTTCTCTATCTTGAAGACAATCGTATCAGTTCTGTGACTAGTGACCCCATCACTTGACTTTTGGCTCACTTAAGTCTTGGTCTTTCGCTTGCTTCGGAGGCCACTCTCTACTATACAACTGAACAAAACAATAAAAATCCAGGAAGTATCTTTATTAAATCAAATTATTAGAGAGTAAAATAAACCTCGTTCCAGCCAAAAAATAAGTATCATAAAACATGATGTGGATGCCTAAGAAACCCAAACACAGTCAGCTTATATATCAGACCAAAAAAATGTTAATAGCAGAACCAAGAAAAATGGTGTGTACGCCATAAAGCTAATGAATAACCAACAACGATAACTAAATATGTTCACTCATCAAGTTGGCCACGTCATTTAAAACTTGACATCAAGACTGGTTGGCAGACATTTAGACACTAAAGAGTTGGTAAAGACAGAAAGACATAGTTGGCTGCATAGAGAGCAAATAACAATCGTCCGGAAGAGCATACAACCTTCTAGTAATTGGCATATTATCTCCTCAACTATCGCTGCTTATAAGAAGATATATTCTGTAAGCAGTTTTTTTCCAAACTCAATTTGAAATAGACGAATATATTCTGTAGGTACAACTTATGGAAGTTGCATGTAATATGATAAGATAGTCAATGAGGTCAATGGAAAACAAAAAATAAGGTTGGGAACATAGGTTTATTCCAGACAACAAAAAGAACAATTCCATAGTGTGCAACATGGGTCTCTAGGTACTAACTCAGCAGAGTGATACCTTGTTTATAGCGCTAAGTCTAGTGATAAAACTGATGTTTCTTTAGATTGTATTGAAAAAAACCCAGATATAAGTACAACACGGATGGGCCCATGTGTAATCAGATTAGGGGAATTGACACCTGACCTAACATTGATCCGCTAAGGTAATTGTAAACTAAATAAAAAGTAATCTACTTTAACAGAAAGGGAAGACATAAAGTTGTCTCCGAAAAATTAATTGTCGAAATTTTCACAATATAAGGAAAAAACATGTTCTACTCCATAGCTTTTCAATTCAGCTTCCATGACACCAGGTTCCTGAAAAATATTCAAATTTATATTGGTACATTTATTTCAGCAATCCTATTATAATTTCAAGTTTCAACGGATTTGAAGGTTTCATATTGGTTGCTATTGGTACCAGCAGTCCACGGTCTTAAGACCAGTAGTAAACTTAATGCAAATCTCAGCGATTTAAGTAGTTTATAATCAAGCTAAGCATCAGACTTTCAATAGTCTAACTTTGAAGATAATTTAGTTCCTTTTTTTCTGTTTATAATATCGGCTTATGTTAACAGTATATTTATTTTGTTCTAAAACAGCTTAGAAGATGTTGAAATTTAAAAAAACTACGCAACAACATTCCAAAAATAAAGCAAAAAATAGCTCCGTACATGAATATTCAATGAAGTCAAGTGTGCCTTACAAAGAGCAAGAAAAACAGTCCTCATTTTTTCCAATGCCCAGTCAATCACATGAAAACTTGTTTAACACATCCATTCGAGCTCCTTTTCTTTCTACCGTTCATCAAAACTCTTCATCCTCGTCATCTTTCCATAACACCCCTGTTCGGCCTCCTTTCCAAACTACTATTAACCAAAACTCTTTGTCATCGTCATCTCTCCCCAATACCCATGTTCCTCCTCCTTTCCAAACTACACAGGACACAAACGCTGCGTCCCCATCATCTTCTACCCATTCACAATCCTTTCAATCCCACCCAATTCAATATGAGCCAACTTTGCACCAGACCTCGGGATCATCCTCGTCTCTTTTGGACAATGAGCGAGATGAAGTTAATGTAGTTGATGAATATCAGAAGAAGTTGTTGTCCGAGGTTGAAGTAATAGACGAGCATGGAAAGATTTTGAGGATACAGAAAATGACTTGCAAACAAGTGTATAAACTACAAGAAGGTGAAAAGATCTTGGTTCATGTTAACAAGAATAATCAACTAATTAAAGCCGCAGGAAGTCTTTGCAGAAGATTTATGACCCTCCTACTCAAAGAACCTAAATTGTGCCCTCCTGATTTCAAGGACTGGACAGAATGCAAAACAGGATGTGGTGTCAGGCTTCTATTAGAACTTCGGGTAATTTTTTAAGCACTTCTATTTTTTGTTCATGACGATGTTGCTTATTTACTGACTTTTTTTGTTCGGTATCACTGTTAGTTGAGATTTAGCTTACCTGAAAGGGAATCTGTGGACGATGTCATTTTTGAAATTATGGACGACAAGTTTAGGACCTTGAAATATAGGTTAAAAATGAAGTTGTTTGGATTGGCTACTAATAGACTAAATGAACTAAATGAAGCTAATAACATTGTGGAAGATGGTGAACAAGAGATGGACTATACTGAAGATGAACTTTTGCAAGCATTGGATTTAATAGAGGCCCCAGAATACTTTATGGATCACCAGTGGCAAATGTATAAGAGTCATCTCAGAACACCCGCAGCAAAGGTAGACGGCGTTTGTATCTTTTGTTATCCCAAACTGATTTTTTACTAACATGCATTACGATAAAATGAAATGTAGAAAATGTCATTGAACGGGAAGAGAGCAAGAGGTGGCCAGGTTCATATTCACACTACTGGTGCTCATAGTTTTGCATGGAAGAGAGATGAACAAGTAAGTTTTATGTTATGAAAATTATAACCCGTTATGTATTTTATTATGGTACAGTTAGTGATGTTTTTGTGTTTAATCTGCAGAAAGTTTTATACAATGAAGAGCCTAATGACGTTGTGTTCTTTGGGCTTGCTCATACAACGCTAGAGGGGTCATTTGTTACAAAAGCGTCCGGGAAGTTTATGGTATGTATTTAATCTAAACTAGCAGAAAAGTTGTGTATACTTTATATTAGATATAAAGTTGAAATTTAATAGGACAATAGTCTGAGAAAGTACTTGACCTGACTCAACAAAACTGGAATAGACCGAACCAAACTGGAGCCGAAAACATAATTTAAGGGAACTGAAAAAGGACCAATGTAAGCTGATTTAGTGTTTGGTCCCAAGTGGGAGTGTGATCTACTTTTGGTTACCAAATTCTGAAAATATATATGTCCTTTCAATCTAAATTTAATTATAAGAAAAGACCAGGTTCCTATTCCGATTCCAGACTAGATATTAAACTTTAGAACTGAGAACTGAACTATATATAGTTGGTTCCACCAATTCAATTTTGATTGACAGATTTTTGAACATATAGGATCTGGTCTAGTCATCTTAAGTTCACTGGTCATTTTGTTAAGTTAAATGTTATTCATTGTTTTATGCTAAAGCAAAAAAAGAATTATCAAGAAAGACTAAAGCTATCAGTGGTTCTGAACCAGTGGATCATGAAATAGAAGCTGAAATTGCAAGGGATATCATTAAAAAACTTAGACCTAGTAGAGTAACCAGACATAGGGCTGGAGTGAAAAAATCACAAGTAACTAAATTTGGTATCGAGTACAGAATAATGAGGGGTGAAGCAATATCGAGTGAAAAGCGATTTTTGTTGGATAAAGTTGACTTCTAAAGTAAGAAAATTGAAGCCCAAAGCAAGCAGATCAAGTTTCTAAGTAAGAAAAATAAAGCTCAAAGTAAGAAACTGAAATCCCAAAGCGAGCAAATAGAATGTCTAAGTAAGAACAACAAAATCCAAAGCGAGCAAATAGAATGTCTAAGCAAGAAGAATGAAACTCAAAGTATCCAATTGAATAGTATGGAGGAAAAGATGAATTCTTTCATGGGAGAGCTTCAACTTTTTAAAACTGCATTTCCAGCTATATATAGTAATTCCAACACTCTTTCTTGTGCTTCACATGGAGACTATCAGTAATCAAGTCAGCATTGTCACATTCATTTCATCATCCTAATCAGGTATGCTTATGTGTTTAAATAATCTACCATAATTTTAAGTATAATATACCTTGGTCTCTGTTCTTTTGGTTTTAAATGCCGCTTAGTTTTTCACTCTCTACACTTACTAGATCACATAACCAGTAGCAAACCTAATGCAAGTCTTAGTAGTTTAAGTAGTTTTGGTTTGACACAAAGGTAAGATCTAGATACTTGATTTTTGGACCTATTCGGGCAATCAGGAAGTCTTAAGGTTTCAGGTAGCAAACCTAGCAAGTCTCAGTATAAACCACCAGCCGCATTTTTATAAAACCATGTACATTTTTAGTCAACTTAAGCTAATAAACTTAAGTTTACAACCTGTGGTTTATTTTTGTATTTCTAGAATCATATAGGAACAACTTTGAACCTCTAAAAAAATACCGAGTTACTGGTTTCTTAGTTTTATGAGATTGCCTTTAGACATACCTGATTAAGTATATCTTTTAAGTTGATTATTTGATTGCCTTTATAATCATGGAGGTTTTTATGCCGTGCCCATCTTAATTCTCACTAGATCATAGCTAATGTTGTCACAAGAAACAAGTGCAAATTCTTTCAAGCGTGCTTATTGCTGCCATATCTCCAGTATCCTCAATGATGCTTACAACTCACATAGTTTTAGGCTGGCCAATAATTAAAGCAATGGTTGTCCGAGATACGTAAGTAATAAGTTACAAATCTAAGCTGTTATTCGTTTAGGTGTGAATCTGCTAGTAATAACCACAACACTTAATGATTGTTATTATGTTTTTTATTTCCAGAATCATATTGGAACATCTCTTAACTTTTGAAAAACTGCTTAGTTTTTTAAAATTGCTTACTAATGAAGCATCACATAAGTCAAATAATCTTAGTTTTGTATTTTGTGACAAAATTAATTGATTCGTTTCAAATCATTTATGCATGTTATATGATGATTTTCTTGGTGAAAGGGATAACATTGATGAACCGAGCAACGAGAGTTCATTTGTTTACAATTTATGTTTGTTGATGCTGTAACGACTTTTTAGTTATTTGTAGGACGTGTTTAATGATTGGATGAACCTTTTGTAGTCAATTTTTTAGGTATATAAATTAGTTGTATTTAATCTCTTTTATTACATTTATTAAGCATTCTTTGCAGTTACTAGTTTGTGGCATACTACAGGGATTGATAATGTAAAACTTGAAAAGCTGGAGGGTAATATATGTAAAATTGGAAAATCTTGTCCAGTTGATTTTCACACAGATAAGTGTGGAGTTTTTTTTGTTTGTCAACACTAAAAGGCATGGAGTTTTTTTGTTTGTTCACACCAAAAGGTGTGGAGTTTCTTTGTTTGTAAACACCAGCAGGTGTGGACTAGTTTTAGTCTCCACAAGTGAAAGTGTGGAGTTCTTATGATTGTACACACCCATCATTGTGGACTTCATTTCTTTTCCACGCCTCTTAGTGTGCAAAGCCAAGACAAATTTTGTGACACACAAAATCTCCACACAAGACCTAATGTGGACTTTATAATTGTACACACTTTTAAATGTGGAGACATCATAAATGATTCAGGAAATAATCGACAAGAATGAACTAACAACGATTCCAAACGAGACCTAATAAATGTCGGGACGCCTTAGACTTATGCAGATGACATGAAATGATGCATATACAATTGTTTTAGAAAGTTAATATCACCCGCACATGTATGCGTTTTAGTTTTACAAGTCAAAACAACGTTTACGTTAAGTTCGCCATTTTATCCGCATTAATATATATTAGGACTATTTATGAGTTACCAACTTTATTAAGTCCTCTAACGTTTACTTAATAACGTTTTTTAAAGTTTTTGACGTGTATAGAATATATATACATTCTACACGATTACTTTAATAACGTGTTTTTAAAGTTTTTGACGTGTATAGAAAAGATATACATATATATATATAAATATTATATTAGAATATATATATAATAATATATATCATATATATATATATATAGAATGTGGATGTGTGGTGTGTGTGTGGTGTGTGTGTAGTGTTATGTTACTAAAATTATTCACTAGAGGATTTTTAAGCTCAAACGAGACTTGAAAACGCCCTGAAACCTTATTTTATTTTCCTAACAGCTATACTTTTTCTTATTAGTCAAATATCACATATACATTTTGTAATAACAAATTAACCAAATAAAGTAATAATGTAATAAACATTACATCAGTTGATCCTAGTTATTTAAATACTTTCTAAGAATGAGTTAAAAGCGATGTAAATGCCATACACATATAAGCATAATTATAAGAGGATTTCACGAGGATGACCAAGAAAGCTACGTGCTTTGTAAGGAAAAGACATCATAGACTCTATAAGAATTATTATAATTTTTAACGCGGATTGCTCGGAGAAGACTGTTGATCAAGCAGAAATAGTGGTCAAAATACAATTAATACAAATCTGTGACATTAATGTGTTTCGAGATGGTGACGGAAAAACGGACTCGAAAACGCCTGAAAACCTCATTTTAATTTCTTAACAGCTCACTTTTACCTAGTATTATTTATGAAAAATTTCCAAATTTTAGTCCGTCTTTAGAAGGGCGTATCTCCTTCATTATAAGGATTCACGAGTTGACCGAAAGCTACGTTTTAAGAAAAAAATCATGATCTATAAGTTTTTTTATAAGTTTTAACCGACTCGGACCCGAAATGGGTCAAAATACGAATTTAAAATCTGGACAGAATGTGTCCGAAAACAGTTTTAAGCTGGGAAAAATACTAGTTTTTAGCCGAACTTTAAATGACCATATCTCACTCGTTTTAAGTTCGATATTTATGTTCTTTATATCAACACGTTCGTATTAAAGTATACTAACATAATTTTAAGGTTTTGACTACTCAAAATAAATTTAACTATCCATTATACCCCTAACAAATTTCACACAGAATCTATATGTTACCAAAACTACTTCAAAATTTTATCCGCAATATCAACAACTCCATGTTCTAGTCCTAACCCTTCCACCAATGTTACCTTCAACACAAAAACTCTAAAACTAACTTATCCCTTTCACCAATTTGTTACAAAATCCCTAATCACCATTTAATCACTAATCTTAACCTAAAACTACAATAACAACAATATTAAGTACAAGAACATAAATAAAATATTTCCATCATCATCTTCACTAGTTTATTTCATAAAATATGTCACAAGCATATGGGTGATATTGTTTTAAAAGAGATGATGTATAAAAGCCCAAGAAGAAAAAAGATGGAAGAAATAGTAAGAAGAAAGGCTTACAAATGAAAGGATATGAGACTAGAACCCTAGATCTAAGTAATGAACACTAGATCTTGTATGAAAACCCAATATAAATCAACACCCTAACCCTAGATCTTGAAAAACTTGTAAACCTTTGAGATGTATAACAAGGACACACTAAACTAGTAACCCTTATCACCTTTTCTCCTTGGAAATATATTGGGAAAGCTCAAAAGCTATGGTGGTGGTGTGGTGGTTTAGTGTCGTGGCAAGTGAGAGGAAGAGGAAGAGGAAGAGGAAGAGGAAGAGATAAGAGACCTTTTTTCTGTTGTGTGTGAAGTAAGAACCCTAGTTGTGTATAATGGTGTTTATATTGTAACATTTCTCATTTTCGTGTCATTGTACGACTCTATTAATGATCACTATTTATTTTAGTCCGATACGCATTTACTTTTAATATTTACCTTTAAGCTAAATCGCGTAGACTAAAAATAATCAATGAATGTAAACGGTCATCAAATAAAATAAAGTTTTCATCCACCAAGTAATAAATAATTACTAGGGAGATAATTATGTACTTTAGGTATTTTATTTTATTGGTCACGTAAAAGGATCTACGTTTCACGATAAAATACATTTGGACACACCCCGGAAATACCTAGACTAACCTAGATTCAAACCAATACCCACCTTTGATCTTTAAACACAAAATTTATATAGTTCTTGTATTAACAAGCCACTAGGGCCGAGTATGGGTGACTTAAACCCATATTCCATTCGTCCCTAGTGCTTAAACAACCAACAAATCCTCTAATGATCCTTAATGGTACAAGTACCTCACCTAGCTCATTAATACTTGTCCTAATGGTCTCCTACTAGTCCCTTACCCAATGGTTAATACCCATTTTGCTTCCCTTGCTCTTCTTAGCCGCGGTTAGCAATGAAACAACACACCAAGTCATAAGATTTCCATAATCTAGCAAATCTTGTACATCAACTAACTAATTAATACATGTACTTGAGTGGTTTAGCCTAAAACCATGAGTAATCAACTAGAACTTCACAAAACCACTTCTTAGGGCTCGGTTTGGTTGTTTGAGGAACTAGGAAAGCTAACTAGTTCTATTTATCTATAAATATCACTCCCTAACTCACATAATACATTTTCACCAACCCTTAAACTCTCTCAAAGCTAAAACAATCTCTTTACCCTCTAAATCACTCGTCATTCATTAAAGCCGAACCAAACTCGACCCACATTCCTCCAAGGAACACGAAGGAGCCCTTGAGATTAAACATAAGGGTGTTAAGAGTTGTATACGAGCTAAAGATTGGGTATACCAAGCTTTGAAGCTAAAGTAATACGCGTTTGGGTGTATACGAGTCGGGTTTTCATCTAAACACGCCATCAAAACTTTAGGACCCTTTTGTAAGTCGTT
>BQNB010214345.1:0-10000 GCA_026074375.1 Tanacetum coccineum
GTAATATAATATTTCTGGTAAGTCCAGGTCGTCCATAGGGATTTGATTATGTTCGTATAAACACGAGTTTGAAGACAAAACTTAATGACTTTTTCAGATGAGATATGATTGATGGTGAATTCAATAATTAAGGAATAAGACTACTCAGATAGCTTCATATAATGTCTAAGAAATGGAAATGATTATGATCTTCGATTTTTGGACTTAATTTATAAAAAGGTTTTTTCGTCAAAAAATGTTTTCACAAATCAACTTGTTTTGACTTAAGACTTATATTAGTTAACTTAATCAGATGTGTCATGCAAATAATCAAGTTACTATTGTATCAAATCTATTTTGTTTATCAAATAACGTAAGCGGATTTCTCTAACCAAACGATACAGACCATAGACAAATCTTTAAAACAATATAGCACACAACGGGTCTTTCGACCTATGTCGTTATGTGTATACAATCAAAGTTGATGAACAAAATTAATAAGATAAGACACGATAGGATTTCAACATAAGCTTAAGATTAACAAGATTGTAATAATACCAAATACTTATTTATTATATTAACATCACGGAGTAGTCATGAGATATTTAGCCTCTCATGGCTAATGCGTTCATAATAATAAAATGAAATAGAAAGATAAGAAATATACAAGATCCGGATAGGCTATAGAGAATAAAGACAACCCATTTACATGTATTGAATCTTACTAAACTTGTTATTTTACTAAATACCATAAATCTTCTTCGTCTTCACCAGAATTTCATGCTAAAAACCCAGAGATTGATGAAGATTATAAGACAGATTTGGATACTGAAGTGTGTGTGATTATATGTAAAATGGCTAAAAGTCCTCTCTATTTATAGGCTGTGAGAGGCCAGAAGTCTGGCACACTTTATTATAAGTGCGGCGTACTTTGCCTATGTCGGTTCATTCTATATTAATGCTTGGGGAAAGTGCGGCACACATTCTGGGAAAACTGATGCACTTTGTGTCTTTAATGGCTTCATTGATTTTGTTGATAAGTACAACGTACTTTGTTATAAGTGCGGCGCACTTCGTTGTGATTTTAGACTTTATTATTTCTTTTCTTCTACTTCGCTTCGAATGGGTATAAACACTTGTAATTTGAATACTTTGAGCTCGTACTGTCTTCAAGTGAACCTGCACATATTCATGCTATTAAGTATCGAAAGTTCATGAGAAATGATGAAATATATATAAATAACGCCGCCGAAAACCTGTATAATTAAGGCGTTATCACCTTATCTTGAGGAATTTCAACTCCCTTGTTTTAATGTCATTTAGCAAGCTTTTGAGCATAGTGTAAGTTTGTGTAACTTTTTCACCATCAAGTGCCTTAAAGGCATTGAATATCTGTTGGGATTTGTTATCTATATAACCTATATAACACATTATAAATGCACCGGATATGGTCCCAAAGGGATTGCGTTTGGCGTAACTAATTTAAAATAAAACAATAATCGAAAAGCGTACCTTTTAGCTTCTTGATTCTTGCAAATAACCAAAGCTTTGAACACCCTTGTGTTTATTGAGATTCCTACAAAACCCAATCAAATCACCAAAGGAGGTGATCTTTATAGCTAGTCCACACTACACGTCTTTGATTTTACTATGCAAATGCTAGTTCTTGAATCACAATAAAGAAAATAAACACTTTTGTTTGTTCTTAACCAAAATCAAATCGAAACCCTTATGTGTTAGGGTTGTTCGACGTGCCAAGACAAAGAGGAAGAGGAGAAGATAAGTCTAGCTTGTTTAGGTTATCCAAGAGCACCAAATAATGAATTAGGGAATTCATTATATATGCTTAATAACTTGGTGAACAAGTTTGCACTCCTAATCCCCCTCCACCTCCCTTAGTCGGCCAAAAATATGAACATGGGTCCTCCATGTTTGATTTTTGGTCTTTGGTAATTAATATATACAACACACATTAAATAAAAGGTCTAACGTCGGTTATTTGTCATCGGACAAACTAACAACCGTTAAGTAAATCATGAAATATTAATATAATTAATATAATACAATTAATATATAATTATATTATATATTAACCAATATAATTCAACAAATATTAATGTAGTATCTCGGTGTATACATGTGTGACCCCATAGGCTCACGTATCTTCGGCCATATAAATATCCGTATGACAGGAGCAATTCCCAATAGCTCCCACTTGCGAAAGTCATGATCATAATATATACTATACTAACACTGGTAAGCATATAGCAACACGCCAATGCTCCCAGAAATACATGAGTGTAGTTTCGTAAACGTCCTAGTATAAATGGTTTATTCTTGATCATTCTTTTGTTACAGTTACAATGTTAAAAATGATATGGATCAAAGTTATCCCATTATTTAATGATTATGTTTCTCGATATAGATACTGAACAAGATTACCAAATTAATCAAGATTCATCTTAATTACATTTAGGTGCGGCCACACATACATCTGATCAATTCATCGAAGGGCCCAGTAGTATCTAACTCCATAAACACATGGAGGAACAAATCCTATTTTGACTAAAAGTTTCATTTATGTGCTTCACAACACTTCTGAAATTAGCCTTTATAACCACCTTATTTAGGATGGCATTTGACTAGAATCAAGAACTCCCATCCATACATGCATTAACTTTGAGGATGTGCAAAAACTCTACTATATGTGGAATTTACTTAATAACACCGATCCATAAAGTGAGTTCACATAGGTTAGGGTAGTCCAATATTAATCACCAATGAATAACATATAAGTTTGGCGAACACATCCTTTAATATTCTAAAAATATTACCAATCGCTCACATTTGTCTTAATTCAACAATACTCTTGTATTGTTGACTGACAATGGACAACTTTAGAATAAATAAATTCATTCATGGATTTAAACATGCAAATTTAGAATAGGGATGATCAAAATAACCAAAGAACCAGACCGGAATCGAGAAGCGGACCGAAACCAAGAAGAACTGAACTGGACCAGAACCGTAGATGCCAGTTCTAGTTCTTGAGTTTGATATTTTTTGGTTCTCGGTTCGGTACCGGAACCAAATACCCAATAATTCTAGAAACATATAATTTTTTTATTTCCTATAATCAAATCATAAGTACTATAAAAAACCTTAATAGCCTACTTTAAAAAAAACCAATCCAAACACCCGAAAACCTAATCTTTAATCAATTGAAACATAAACAACTATCATCATTATCAAAACATCCGAAGCGGCGTTTAGTACGGGTGGACATGTATTAGAACCCTATAGAACTAGCTTGTCAACGTTGATTGTGGAAGCTTTAATTTTCACCCAAGATTGGGTAAGAAAGTGGAGAACGCAAATTAATTGGGATGACATTGAAGATCTTTTCAAAGACAATGAGATTGAGAAATATATGGAAGAACAATTAGAGAGACTACCTGGAAAAGATAAAGAGAAACAAACGGTGAAATATAACGGTTCTAGTTATTTTCATGGACAGATTTTGAAGTTACTTTGTTTTGTTTTTCAGATTGTTATGCAATTATTGAACCTGTGAAACTATAGAATGATTGTTTATTTGAGCTTATGATTTAGTTGTTAAATGTTATTGTTTTTGACGTAAATGAATGCAAATGCTTAAAAAGTACATTTTTTTCTTTTTATTGCCTTAATTCATTCGTGCATGAGGTTTCTTCTGCCAGAAAATCGGTCCTATCCGGGTAGACCCAAAGAACTAGAGCTGGAACCAGAACCGAAACTGAAAAATATATTTGGTTCGGTTCTTGGTTAGTACTTTTCTCAAAATTTGGTTCTTGGATTCACCGATTCCGGTTCCAGTTTCACTGGTTTCAACCCTTGCTCATTCCTTACAGTTAGTATAAATGAAAACGATCATACCCGGTATATCAGTTTATTATTTGATACAACTACTTACAGTTTCATTATCCGAATACTAAGATCAATGCATGATGATCCTAGTTAAACACTTATGTCTTAGTCACGGCAATTGAATTTGTTGACAAGGCATAGGTTCCATGAACAAATCAAGTAGGTTATGATCTTGTGGAACTTTGACTATACTTACTTCAAAAATTTCACAAAAGTGAAAAGTTTGAATAATATGAAGATTGTCACTTTGTACGTGTGCACTTAAGTACAAGTATCACTTATATGAGTATAGTTACACTACATTCCATAAGGTGTATGACATTAGCAAAATACTTCTTGGAGACAGTCATCTCTAACAGCTTCTTAAACTATAAAGTTTTTTTTTCTCATAATGTATTATGCAACTATTCTTTTAGCCAAACATGTGTAGTCAGCAATGTCATCATCCATGATGAAAACTTGCCAAGACTAGGACTGAGTATCATTTTAAATAAAACAAGCATTATTGTATATAACAAATCCTATGCTTAAATCTGTAAATTATGAACACTTCTTTGGTAACTTTTGGATCTCACTCAAACATAAGGTTTGTTGACTATGATAATTGTGCCATGATTGTCGCAGTGTTTATCAATAGTCTCTTTATTACTAGGATGACTCTAAGCCTAGGAATGAATTCCTAATCCAAACAACTTCCATCAGAATATTCCTCTTAATAGTTATCTAATGACTTTCACTTAGATACAAATGTTTTCAAATCATTTTGTATTATCCTAATCTAATCCATTTCACTAACCAAATATTGCTAGAAACTTAAAGAGAGAAAGAGAAAGAGCGTTAGAGAGAGAAAGAGGATGGTGGATTGTATTAGCTTAATGAAATTGAAACCAAAACAACCAACCTCATTTATATGGATGGAAAGGGGTATATATATTGTACAAGCCCTAGAAGTGACGCCTAGGTTACTTGATATTGGGCCTGGCTCGGCTTTAGTTGGGCTTGTAGCCTGAAACGCTTACAATATTAGATTACCCTACGAGCCTGTAATCCCGACTAGCCTATTACGTTAGTTACAAAGTTCCATAAACGTAAAGACCCGGCTAAACCTATAATAACTTTTACTTCTATTGTTTGACTCAATAAGTTGAGGCTAACAATCTCCCTCGAAGTAAAGTTATTAAAATTCCTTGTCGTTAAGCTCTTGAAGTATTAGGTCTTGATCTTGAACTGTGTTGTAATGGCTTTGTTCCTTCATGCTCTGTGATCTTTGATCTTGAGCCTTTGTCTTTGTCTTTCGACTTTGTCTTTTGATTCGAGATCTCTAAATCTTTCCTTGTTGTGGATGGACTTGTTAGAAGTAGCCGATACTTGATTCATAATTTGATGAAGACTGATACTTTCTTTCTTGAACATCCTTGAATCACCTTGTGCTTTGGACTAACAGGCTCATACTTTGCATCATCTTAAAAGCTAACAATCTCCCTTGATGTACTATTTGAATCTTAAGACAGGTATTTGTCTTTGTTTGTTTTGAGCTTTCTTGATTACTTGAACTTTGATGCCAAATGTATGTCTGTGAAACTTGAATATGAGAATGTGGTAATGATACGGACGGTGTTGGATAAGGTAGTTACTCCATCGCCTGTACTTGCATATGAATGTTAGTGATAAACAGTAGATATGGACGAATATCTTATTTATTCATCAAAGTTCAATAACGTTAACCGCTGGTTCCGTGAGGGCCGTTTTACAGTATAAATAATGTACTTGCGTCTTTAGGATTCAATTCATGAATGAATCTCATTAACAGGTTTTCTAGCTAAAAGTGTGGTTGATCTAGAGCTGACACTTCTGGAGACGCTAAAGAAGCTTTTCGATATTCCAAAACTATTCCTATATCCAGATTCCCTTGCAAATTAGGATAATGGACGAATATTGGTGAATTATTGAAGTCCACTTGTTAGGTAAACAACAATAATATTAGGTATTTCCTGTCAAATCCTAATACCTAGATCACATTGGATTTCCAGTTAGCACAAGCTTGATTCTTATAGAATCTTGCAAGTTACCTACTGTAGTGCTGTTTGATGTTCACACTGGAAGGATTCCTATTCGTCATTGTGAAATACTAAAAATTATCACTTTGAATGTTTTGGCAAGATATCAAGGATAATGTGTAGGACTCTTGTTTCCACTTGTGAACTTATTTGTGTTCAGCAAGTGTTTATCATTCATGTGTGCTAATGAGATTTATGATTGATCTCTTTGGCTCTAGACTCAATTTGTGCGTTTTGGTTTTAGTGATCGGAGGATGGAGCAGATTACCACCTTTTTAATATCAACATTCTCAGAGTGAGAAGTCAATAGAAGTCGTGTTAATCTCCGTGACAAATGAGACAAGTATCTTTTGAGAGAAACTTGAATGGCTGGGAAGGGTTGTGCAGTACATCACTAGTTCGATGATGTCTTTTTTCAATATCATAATTCATCTTTGTGAAGACTAATAATATATGTGTTGACCCAGTTTTTGTCTAAGTTGTATGGAGAGCTTCTTTCTTTTCACCCTTTATCCTTACATTTCTTTTTAATTCTTCAACCCCTTCAATGTTTACCAAGACATCATTACTAACACCTTGTTGTGATTGTTCAAGTGTTAGCTTATGCCTTAGTGTTGGGAATTAAGGTCTTTTATAAAGTTTATACTGCTAGCTCAACTTAGTACTGCCAAGCTTAAAGAGTTTGTACTGCACAGATTATAACTACCAGTACTAACTGGTTAGTACTGCTAGAGCAAAAGTTAGTACTGCCAGTACTAACTTAATACTGCTGAGAAGAAGTTAATACTGCTAAAGACTGAAGACTGCATGAAGATAAAGACGTGTGAAGGGATATGCATGGATTAGTTCAAAGTATATATTCTATAAAGATAGGAAGATATGTATAAGATTATATATTTAGAAGATATGTTGATATCTTATAGAAGTTTAAAAGATTTGTAGTTATCTTGTAAAGGACTCCTTGGTGTATAAAAGGAGATCCTAGGTTATGGTTTTAGATATCAGTTTTCCATAGAATTCATAGCTTCAAGGTTGTAAACCCTATCACTTCATTAGAGTGATCGTATTAATATATTGAAGCTTATTGTGTTGGTTATATCTTTCTGTGTGTCAAACATACTTTACTGTTTCATTGAGTATACTTCTTAGTGGTATAAACTAGATTCCGCATAGTTTATATCATTCACTCAAAGTTTCATTCTTAGTATTTTTGGATTTATCCAAGGATACTAAACCTTACATCAAGCTAAGGAGTTAAAGATCTATTCATTGGGATCAACAAGTGGTATCAGAGCTTGTTGTGAAGCTTTGAATAAGAAGAAACAACCAATACATCCTAGATCTAATTCTCAAGTGATAAGATGGAGGCAGGAACCACTACTACCAATCTGACTGCAAGACTTCCTATTCTCAACCCAGCAGACTATGATCTCTGGTTAATGAGGATAGAACAATACTTCCTTATGACTGATTACTCCCTATGGGAAGTAATTAAGAATGGTAACAAAGTGCTAAACATAACTGTTGGAACAGTCGAATAGGAATATGAACCCACTACTGCAGAAGAAAATCAAGACAGGAGGAATGAGATGAAAGAAAGAGCAACTCTGTTGATGACACTCCCAAACAAGGACCAACTGAAGTTCCACTCATATCAAGATGCAAAATTGCTAATGGAAGCCATAGAGAAGAGGTATGGAGGAAACAAGGATTCCAAGAAGGTTCAAAGGACACTTCTTAAGCAACAATATGAGAACTTTGCTCTATTAAGTTCAGAAATAATGGATCAAACCTTTGATAGGTTACAAAAACTTATCAGTCAGTTGGAGATCCAAGGAGAAGTGATTAACCAAGAAGATATGAACTTAAAGCTGTTAAGAAGTCTTCCATCTGAATGGAAGAATCATGCTTTAATCTGGAGGAACAAGGTGGAAATTAAAACCATCAGTTTGGATGACTTGCACAATAACTTGAAGATATATGAATCAGAACTTACAGGATCAACAAGCACAAGTCAAAATCTACAAATTGTGGCTTTTGTATCCAACAACACTAACAGCAACAACAGTACAAATGAGGCAGATAACACTTCTTATGGAGTTAGTACTGCTCATACTCAGAGTAGTCCTACATCTGGAGATAACCTTAGTGATGCTGTGATCTGTGCTTTCCTAGCTAGCCAGCCTAATTCTCCTCAAATGTCAAGAGATGATCTAGAACAAATTGATCTTGATGACCTAGAAGAAATGGATCTACAATGGGAAATGGCCATGCTGACAATCAGAGCTAGGAGACTCATCAAGAGGACAGGCAGGCAATTGGATGTAAATGGTAAAAGAGTTAGTTTTGATAGAACAAAAGTGGAGTGCTACAATTGTCATAAATATGGTCACTTTGCAAGAGAATGTCAGTTTCCAAGGAATCAAGAGAACAAAGGTAGAGAGAATAATACAAGAACTATTACAGTGGAGACTCCTACTCAGAATGCCTTGATAGCTCAAGATGGAATTGGAGGATATGATTGGAGCTACCAAGCTGAAGAAGAGCAACCTACAAACTATGCATTGATGGCATTTACATCTTCAGGAAGTTCTTCTAGTTCAGATTCTGAGGTAGATTCTTGTTCTAAAACATGTGTAAAAGCTTATGCTACTCTTAAAGAACAATATGATAGTTTGTCTTCTGATTACAAAAAGTCTCAATTTAATTTAGTATCTTATAAAGCAGGTTTAGAATCAGTAGAAGCTAGATTAGTTCACTATAAGAAAAATGAGGTTGTGTTTAAAGAGAGCATAAATGTTTTAAAACTTGAAGTTAGACTAAGAGATAATGCCTCAGATGAATACAAAATGAAATTGGATAAAGCAGAAAAAGAAAGAGATCAGTTAAAACTAACATTAGAGAAGTTTCAAAATTCATCCAAGTCATTAAATGATCTACTGGAAAGTCAAGTAATTAACAAGTTTAAAACAGGACAAGGATATAATGCAGCTACTGCAGCTTCTCCTGCAGTAGAAAGTTTTGTGAATTTATCTGATAAGTCTGGATCAGATAAGGGATATCATTCTGTTCCCCCACCTCTAACAGAGAATTTCATACCTCGCAAACCTGATCTAACATTTATAGATGAAATAGTTGAAAGTGAGAATATGGATGTTACTACTGTTGTTACACATAGTAATGATAAGACAGTTGAAAATAAGGGTGTTTCCAACACAGTTAAATCTAATGCTGTTAGGATGAACAACTCTAGTGCTCTAATCATTGAGGATTGTAACTCTGATGATGAAAGAGAGATAGATTATACTGTTAGACCTAGCACTGAAAAGATAAAATATATTAAGACTGTTAGGAAAATAGATGCACTTAAACAAAACAAACACCATCCTAGAGGGAACCAAAGAAACTGGAACAATCTTATGTCCCAAAGGCTAGGAAGTGACTTTAAAATGATTAAAAAAGCTTGTTTTGTTTGTGGTAGTTTTGAGCATCTTCATTATGTGTGTGATAAAAAGGTTGTAAGGCCAGTGTGGAACAACTCAAGAAGGGTGAATCACAAGAATTTTTCTAATAAAATAACTCACCCTCACCCAAAAGAAGTTTTGTTCCACAAGCAGTATTAACCAGGACAGGCAAAATTAATACTGCCGGTGCAAATGTTAATACTGCTGGTGCAAGTATTAATACTGTTAACAGACCAATTAATATCGCTGCCTCAACTCTACTTGTGAACCATCCTAGACCAAAATCAAATGCTTTCAAAAGAGGATATTCACAAAGTTCAAGGCCTTTTAATAGATATTATGCAAACAAGAACATTATTAATGTTAATACTGCCAGGGTAAAAAATACTACTGCTAGGGATAGAGCAGTAGTAAGTGAAAATAAGGGAAAAAGGGCTAATGCTGTTAAGGCCTTAGCATGCTAGGTTTGGAAAGCCAAAAACAGTAGTGCATCAACTACATTCAATAAATATTCTTACATTGATGCACGAGGCAGATCCAAGTCTATAATGGCTTGGAGGATAAGAGACTAAAAAGAGCATGTCAAGAAGGTTT
>BQNB010214347.1:0-10000 GCA_026074375.1 Tanacetum coccineum
GAGATTTGCATTTGTGTTCTTATATATATATACTATCCCACGAATCAATACTCACTTTCGTGAGATGAGTTTTTTCCCTAAGGTGGGGATTATCATTCGAGTATGGATGTGCTTCATTTGAAGCATGGTATGGAAAGGAATGTAGGTTACTATTTTATGGGCCGTAACTGGAGAGAGTGAGTTGAATGGATCGAATTTGGTACAAGAAACAACCAACAAGATAGTGGTAATACAGGAAAGGCTTGAGGCAGCCAAATTATCGAAAGAGTTAGCTTGGTAGTAGTGGGAAACTTTTGAATTAATGCTGGTAGGTTATGGGTGGTTGAAGGTCTCACCTTGGAGAGGTGTAGTACGTTTGGAAAGAAAGACAAGTTAGAACCGAGTTATGTAGGAACATTTGAGATCTTTGGATATATTGGGCCTACAGTTCGGTTGAGAATTTCTGTCTTATGAGCTGAGTATCGGAAAATTAGATTGGGAGGTGCTGAAAGTTTGAGTAAACCTGAATTTGCGTGGATTCTTTAGATACGTTGAGCTTTGTAACATCTTATATCTTAATTTCAAGATAGTTCTTGTTTGATGAGTTACGAGGTTAAGATATAAAACACGTTGTTACAATAATTTAAGGGTTTTGATAAGTTTTCTCGATGACGAGCGAGGTACATGTAGTGGGATGCTTCTTTTCGTTTGGGGTTGTTGTGTTGCTAATTGCACCCTTGTGGGGGTAAGCAAAGTCATTAGCAGTTAGATTCGGATTTTGGAAGTTAGTCGAGGTTAAGGTTGACAAGACTCTTTGTTTTGTCAAGGAACCGATGATGTTGTGGACCGAGAGTTCATGAGTAAAAGCGTAGTATGATAGTATTAGTGAAAGTTCGTTGGGATTCAAAGCGTAGTCCTGAGCTTACTTAGGAACGTAAGGATCAAATGAGGTCTAAGTGTCCTTCGTTGTTTGTCGACAGTGCTAATGCCTCGAGTAGTTAAATCTCGGGATGCGATTTTCTCAAGGTGGGGATACTGTGACAACCATGACTTGAGCAGGTTGGTCAAACCGTAGTGTTGACCTAAATGTATCTGTTACAATGTATGGTTATGTGTTTATACGTGTTTATATATGTTTGTGTGGGATATGTGAGATTGTATAATCAATCCATTAAGCGTGATCGTCTCACTGGGATTGGATTTATGTTGAATTTTGTGAAGTTCATTTCGTTCACTTTTGGTGACAAGGAAATGATTTCGGTGATTGAAGTGGTTTCGCGTTAATTGTGTAAGTAATTATACGTATACGTATTTTTGTGTTAGTAATTTAAGATAAGTTTAGGTTTTAGAGGTTAGGTTAAGAGAAATGAGTTATTTGATGGAGAAATTTCATTTTAATCACTTATAGTGATAATGGAATTGATTGGGTATTTTGAGAGAATTGTTTTGGTTAATATGAGGATGTCTAGGTAATGGATTAAAATGGGAAGTGTGTCATTTGTGAAAGAAATAAGTTTGTTAAAATATGAGAGTTTTTGGAAGACGTTCTATTTTTGGAAAGTGAATTTGGAAATGAAAAGTTATTTTTAGAAAGTAGTTTCTAAGCAAAATGGTTTACCAAATTAGCTTAGGTTTTTATAAAACTTAAGGTATGAAGGTAATTAATTAACTAATAAAAAAAATAAAAAAAATAATAGAGTTGTATTAGAAATCAAACACTAACTAGGATTTATCTAGGATTACCTTAGAGCCTATAAATACAAAAAAAAACCTAAACCCCTATTGAAGTTGGCCGATTTTTACAAGACAATAAAAAGAAGAGAATTTTATGGTTCTTGGTTAAGGTATTTTCTAATCCTTGTTTAGTTCTAGTTATTTAATTTTCAATTAATGTAATCTAAGTATGATGGATAGGGTTTATAAATTAGGGTTTATAAATTAGGGCTTTGATTTTTCTGGAAGTTTATAATGTTATAATGATTGTTTAATTGTTAGTTTAATTGGTTACAAGATTTGATCATGCGTTAGGGTCTATATCGCCCGAATTAGTTGTTTAATTCACTACAGAAATTTTGGCAGTTTTGTAACAAGCATAACTTATTCATAAAAATTCAAATAAACAAATTACAACATACTGGAGATAACCTCAGAGAGTCTACTTTCCAGAAAAGTTGGCCTCGTGAGTTTTTATGGTCAGGAAGTGGGTCAAAAGGTCGTTACAAAATCAGTGTGTAAAACAGTGACGAATTTAAGTTTTGGTTTTGATTTTTCTAAAAATACTTAGACATCTAGTTAGAGGTTCTAAATCACGTGGAAGTTAGTTTATATATTTGAGTGACCCTTGAATTTTTTCTAAGTAGGTTATGAAGATTAAGTTGGTTATTTAACATCATACTTTTAAGGGGTCAGATTCTGGATGAATTCTGGACACTTTGGATTAATGAATTTATAAAGGGTATTTGTAAAAGGGTAATGGAGTTGGGAGATCTATGAGAGGTTCATAGGACATATATGTAGCATGGTGAATTTTGGTTTGAATTGTGGAAGTGTTTAAATGGTACATTTAGGACGCGTAAGTGAGTATAAAATTCTGCTCAAAACCAGAAAATATAAAGTGTAGCAGTGAAGTGTAAATGGCATATGTAGGAGTTGGAAAATGTTTAAATCAAGTATAGAATTATGGTAGATAGCTTAGATATCCATCATAGTTGAGGTTACATCATATTGGGTTGAATGCCTAATTGATGATAGCTTATTGTGCGCTTAATTGTTTAGATTATCCGTGAAGTGTTTGTGAAGCTTTTGTTAGATTCTTTTGGGAAGCTAAGCATCAAGTGAGTTTCATAGCCCATTTTTCTTATGTTTTTTGGGATGAAAATGATGCTATGAGTTTAAATGTTTTAGTTGCTGTTATTATGTGTTGTATGTTATGTGGTATGCTCCATGACTTTGTGAACAATTGGAGTCGTTTATGTGGTATGCTCCATGGCTTGGTGATCAATTAGAGTTATTATTATTATTGTTGTTGTTGTGAAGTATGTTAGTTCGGTTGAGAGTGGTGCTTACCACAAATAAATCCAACTGAAGGGTTGAAATAATACCCACTGACTTTGTGTTCCGATCGGAGGGTAGTGAGCTACCCATGAACCTATTGTGAGTATGGAATGATAGACCCAGTAGACTGTGGTGTCATGTGTGTTGTTTTGATTTGTTTTACTAATCGCAACAATTGTTTCGTAAGATTTTGTTATGTGTCTTAACCCTATGACTCTCACCAACCGTTGTGTTGACGTTTTAAGCATCATTTTCAGGTGTGCTTAATGGTGCTAAGTTAGAGAGAAGTGGCTAGAAGAGACCGTAGGATGCGTGGAGTTTATTTATGCTTTATGTTTTGAATAATTGCGTTTGCATGAATTGTTTGGATTATGTTTTGCATGTCATTTATTGATGAGACCTCTTTCTCATTAATAAAGACACCATTAGGTTTTAGGTATTGTTATTACGCTTTGTGTCTTTGCTTTACTTTAGTTTTCATTTTAGTATTCTCTATATAGACACCACGTGTGGTGATGATATCCATTCTTGTTTACGCCTCGCGTTTCCGCCTTGGCGGGGTGTGACATAGGGCCATGCTCCTAATAACGCGCTCCCCTGCAGAGGGTGGTGATAGTGAAATAGGTGGTGATGGTGATGGAGTAGTCATGGCCAGAAGTCTCTCAACCTCTACCTCTGGTGGAAGGGATATGAAAGCCTGAGGCCGGACGGTAATCCTAGCCCCAATAGTAATGTCAGTGGAGGGTGGTGGTATAACAGGCTCTGTTCCCTCAGGTTGGAAAACAGGCCCATCAACAGGTATAACAATAGCAGAGTCGGCCGGAGCTAAGTGCTCCTCCTCCCCCTCCTCGTCCTCATCATCCTCATCCTCACCATCAGCGTCATCCCCAGATGAATCGCCGTCATCATCATCTCCATCATCTCCCCTGTCCATAGGATAGTCGACCGGACCATCCTCTGTCTCATCATCCTCGTACTCCCCTGGATCCGACTCAGTAACATATCCAGGTGACTCAGCAGTAGGTGAATCAACAAAAGGTAATGGCTGCTCCTCAGCTGGAAACTCATGCTCATCCTCCAATGGTATATACTTAGGGTATATAGGCTCTGGCACATAGTCAGGATCATGTGCCTATACGAACATAGGCTCACGCTCATCCTCGTCCTGAGGAACTGGCGGTGTGTGTGGATCCTCTGGGCCTGGTAGTAATCCGGTGATGGTGAGGCTACTGGCTGTATCGGGAGTCAGTCGTATCCTAATACGATGACCCGTGGGATGCCTCCCTCAGATACCTCCTCATCATCGGCTCCCTAGAAGGCTCTGTCGGGCTCAGAGTCGGTGTAAACCGCAGATGTCGCAGAGGACATGACTACTGCAAAAAGAAAAAATAACCTATATAAGTATTACTTATAGGAAAGATCGGTATGATAAATATAGTTTATATACTCGTACATCAATCATGTAAGCACTTAGTAACTACTAATGCTAAAACAATGTATGTCATGTAAGCATATAGGTGCTAGATGTAAACAAGTAATGCATGTATGTCCCTCGCAAATCCCATTGGTGAAAACAGTGTTTGAAAATGGCTATAGTCCAGACAAAACTTTTGACCTGGTTCTCTATAACCTTGGCTCTGGTACCAATCTATAACACCCTCAAATCTGAGTACGCAGCGGAATGTTGAATATCCGAGGGCGTTACTTCATGGATCAATAGCACAAGATCTGATAATGACTACTAAACGTGTCGTTTGAAAAAGATACATTAGATTAACAAAATACTTGTTTGTTACATAAGCCCATGGCTTCAAATTGTTCAATAATATAAATAAAGATTTCGGTTTATAACAATTGTCCCTATAATGTAATAAGACCCCAAATCTTAAGTGTTGACTCTTCAATTATTGACTTCCAATTTATCATTGCACCTCGTGCCTTATTGACCTAAAAAACATGCTTAAAACTTCGAACATAACGTGGTGAATCATAGGTTTATGTAAAATCAATAGTAGACCGCAAGATTTTCAAGTGTATGATTTAGCAACACATGCAAACATCATAAAAAGTAATTACGTTTTCTTAAGCTCATGACACTGAAGCTCGACATGTATGAATGCAATATATTGCCAATGAATGCCCGTGAATGATGTTTTAACCCGCAACATCCCAAATCCGACATGGTATACTTTCATTCCCAGTGATAGCTAATCACAATCACCCCGAAACGGGGATTGTCATCCCAAATAGATCTATCTATAACATACCGCTCGCAAATCCAATAGTTGACAGTTCATGATAAAGGGCTCGTGGGTTTATAGCGCTACTTAGGCAAACACTAATATTGTATAGAAAATGTACACTGCGTCCAATTTTGTAAAACAAAGCATGTTCTCAACCCCCAAGGAATGAAATCTTGTAGTAAGTTAAACTCATAGGGCTATAACTCACCTGAGTGAATAGTCCTCTGGAAATGAAAATAGATATCCAAGTATGTATCACACCGTCAAATACCTAAGTAAATATGACCAGTCTTAGTCTACAAATTTAGGCTAAGGACTCAATGTATAAACTACAATAAATTGCTAGTTTATATATACTGTTATCACTTGTGTGGTGGTGTACGTGTTTAATGTATTTGAAATTGTTTGATGGCTCTTGGGAAACGTATATACCTTGTTAATAAATATTCTTATTCATTAAGTCGTTATTCAAAACTGAATAACACCCGAGTATATTATAGTCCGTCCGACTAGTTAAGTGTTTAAATAATTTACTTTTGTTTACAAAATACCCTTGAGTTTCTTATAAATACAAAACAGCCCCTGGGTTTATAATTATGCTTTATTTACATTTTAAACCCTTTAGTTTCAATAATTACACTTTTAGTCCTTCCACTTCACAAGGTTGTAATTTAGGTCCTTATAGTTTCATATCAGCCCCCTTAACTTTCAGAATATTCAAAACAGCCCCTAGACTTATTAAAGTCCAAAAATGACAGTTTTAGTCCCTCTAGTTTGTAATTTACACTTTTAGTCCCTTAACTTTACAAAAATCACATTTTAAGTCCAATTAAGTTATTGCCCTAGCTTATAAATAAGCTTTAACGAGCTTATTTTGGCTTAATGGGCCTTATTGGGCCCATTAAAGTCATTTAAGTTTTAAAAAGCACAAATGCATTCGTTAAGCTTATTTAAGTTTGTATAAGGCGCATAAGCTCAGAAAGCTTATTCGAGCTTTATTCGAGCTTATTGGGCTAGCGAGCCTAATAACTCAAACCGAAACATACTTAAGAGGTTTCTTTAGTATTTTAACTTATTTCTTAGACTTCTCAAGCACATTAGGGTCTGTTTAAGCCGTTTTAACCTTGTGGCTTATTCCATAAGCCATAAGCTCTCGGGTAATGGGCCTTTAGGCCCGGTATGAGCCCGAATGGCTCTTAGGTGTTTGGGCTTGATTCATTTTGGGGTCTGTAGCTTGTCTATGGACTGATATAACTCTTATAAGCTGTCTAAGCTCACAAAAAAGCTGTCTAGCTTATTTGCGGCTTATGGGCCTTGTGGGCTCACGATAATGGGCCGTGAAGCCTAATAAGGAATTTTGTTTGGTTTTAAAAAGGTGAACGGGTCTATGTTGATGGAAAAATATTTGTAGGATCCTTAATAAGCTCAATGAGCTTATAAATAAGTCGTGGCTTTACTAGGTGGGTTTATTGGGCCCCTTTGGTTTGAACGTGGCTAATTGGGCTAGAAAAGGCCCGATAGAAAATCCCCTTGCGCATGTAACTTATACACAAGTTCATAGGTTTTCTAGGTAAGTTAATAAGCTCGAGTAAGCTTATTATTAAGCCGTGGCTTTTCCATACTTGGGCTCGTTGGGCCAGTTAGGCTCGAATATAAATGTGTTTGGTTTACATGATTACGAATGGCCTATTAGTCTCCTAGTAATTTACATAAGGTTCGACAACCCTCGTAACGAAATTCCGTGTTTTCAACGTATATTCATGTCGCTTTTTACATGCTAGTGTTTACTAGTGTCGCTTGCCCGTTCCCAAGCCATAATACTTTGTTTACCATGAAAGTTTACGCGTAGTTTTTGTGTACTCACTACAAACGCACAAAAGATCATAAAGTTTTCCCATATTTGTATTTTACATGAAACGTTTAGCCCTAGCTCGGTGATTAGTCACGTTTTATATGTGTTAGCATGTCGTAGTACCACCCAAGAAATATTACACGCGTAATATGCACGTAAAACATGCGTGTCTTGTACCCATTTTACGTACGCCTATATTAATGTATCATTTATAGGCTATGTGACATAATGACTAGCAAAACAAAGAAGGAAATGTATGATATGAATACGTATAAGAGTTGTACGTGACTTACAATGAGTCCTAGTGGCGTGGTCGTGTATTGAACGAGCTAAGTGTCCAACCCAACCGACTCACAACGATCGGAATACCCAAACCGAAAGCTTCCTAAGCTTTTTCGAATACTCCAACCTTAGCTTAATCTTCTTGTGACCTTAGTGTGAACCTAGTGGTGTTTGTGAGTTTGAATGAGATACAATGAAGGTTTGTTTTCCGGTTTGAGACTAGAATCACAAGAAATAATTATTCTGTAATTGTTTTAAGCTTAGAGATAGATATCAGATTAGGAAATGTCTTATATGTATCTAGTGAATGTTATTTATAGGGTTCAGAAGCAGTTAACTCTCTTTGGTTTTCACAAACAACCCTACAGAACCAAATTTGGTGCCCTAGGAGGTGGTTTTTTGAAGTTGCTAGTTACCACACTTGACACACCTTGTTTGTTAAACCACAACAAGTACAATCTTTAATTGACTTGCAGATGTACAAGATTTACCTAAGATCATACAAATCTTATGGATTTTATGTGTGTTTGTTGCTAGCGTCTGGCCTGAAGAGGCAAAGAAGGGATTCATTGGTTAATATCCAATGTGTAATAAGATTTGTGAGACATAAGGACACATCTTAAATAACTGAGATTGTAACAAGTACTTAGGAGATCAAAAGAAAGAAGTTCTAGTTGGTTTATGTGTGCATATGTGTATAACCGGCCCCCTTGTGGTTTATATACACAAAATTGATTATTTTTATGTTAAGGTATTAAAAGTGGGTATTGGTTTGAGACAGACTCGCTGACAAGCAATCTGGACGACCTTTGTGGATCTCTTCCTAGCAACACTCAACCAAACCCACGAGGTGGCAACTCTAAATCTTACCAACCACCGCAAGCTCGTAATGAGCATGTGAAAGTTATGTTAACAAGAAGTGGTAAATCCTATACTCCACTAGATAACCCGGATGATCAACAGAATAATTCCGAAAACCCTACCAACTTTGATAGCGATGATGAAGACGATGAACCTACACCACAACCAAAAACCTAACCTTTAAAACCAGTCAAATAAACACCGTTACCTAAACCATACAAACCGAAGATCTCGTATCCTTAACGCCTTAGAAAAGAAAAAATGGAGGCTCAATACGGAAAATTCCTCGACATGATCCGAGTCGTTCGAATCAACGTACCTCTTGTCGACGTCTTAGCCGGAATGCCTAACTATGGAAAATTCCTCAAAGAACTCATAAGCAACAAACATAAAATCAAACAAATATCTGCCGCTTTCTTGAGCGATGAAAGTTCAACGATGATCCAAAATAAAGTTCCACCAAAACTCGGAGACCCAGGAAGTTTCCTTATTCCATGTAATTTCAACAAAACTTTCTCCTGCAATACTTTGGCCGGTCTTGGTGCTAGCATTAACCTTATGCCATATTCTTTATATGCAAAACTATCTCTCGAAACTCTTAAACCCACTAAAATAAGTGTCAGATTAGCCGACAGATCATTCTAATACCTTGTTGGAATAGCTGAGAATATGCTCGTCAAAGTTGGTAAATTTACCTTCCCTGCTGATTTTGTTATTCTCGAAATGGAAGAAGATAGCAAAGTTACTCTCATCTTGGGACGACCCTTTCCTCACACTGCTGATGCAGTTATTCGAGTTAAACAGAAACAACTAAATCTTGGAGTTGGAAATGAACAAATGATCTTTAATATCGACTCTGCCATTAAACACTCTTACTCAAACGATGATACATGTTTTAGTATCGATGTTATCGATGGAATCTTAGAAGAAGATTTCGATGCTCTTCTAGATGAAGGAAGCAAAATCCTTCATTCCATCGAAGAAACCCTTCTCGAAGAAGAAATTTTTTCTGAATTCGATGAATTCATGGCAATGACTGTCGATGAAAATTCTGAATCTGAATCCGATACCGAAGAACCACCATTCGAGAAAATCACCATCAACACCGATTATAAAATCAAGACATCTCTCGAAGAACCCCCTACGGATCTTGAACTTAAACCCCTTCTTGATAATTTGGAATATGTATTCCTGGAAGAACCATCTTTTCTCCCTGTGATCATATCATCTAAACTCTCTACTCAAAACAAAAGCAAACTTGTATCCGTCCTTAAAAAACATAAAGAAGCTTTTGCTTGGAAAACAACAAATATTCCTGGTATCTATCCATCATTCTGTAAACACAAGATACAACTTCTGGATGACAAGAAACCAGTTGTCCAAAAACAAAGAAGGTTAAATCCAAACATGCAAGAAGTTGTTAAAAAAGAAATCATTAAACTCTTGGATACCTGTAATATTTATCCAATTGCCGATAGTCCTTGGGTTAGTCCTATTCATTGTGTACCAAAGAAAGGCGGTATTATAGTTCCAACAAGAACCGTTACGGGTTGGCGAGTATGCATCGATTATCGTAAACTCAATGAAGTAACCAAAATAGATCATTTTCCGTTGTCGTTTATGGATCAAATGTTAGAAAGACTCATAGGAAATAAATATTTATGTTTCCTCGATGGTTTTTCTAGATATTTTGAAATTCCTATCGCTCCTATGGACCAAGAAAAAACAA
>BQNB010214349.1:0-10000 GCA_026074375.1 Tanacetum coccineum
TACAATGATAATAAAACACATCCAGACCAAGCCAAAGTACTGCTAAACAAAACATTGGACTACAAAAACAATTTAAATGAAGAAAACTATAGAGTCTGATTCAAGATACATACCTCATGATTGTTAAGTTTTCCTTCTTTAGTCTTCACTACTGCGTACAAAGCCAAAAAGAATACAAAATATGAGTTTCATCGTCAAAATATGGGCTGGAAGTAACCTCTCTACCTTTAGGTATTTATATTTTTTGGTTTAGCTGCCATTCATCTTCTAAAACAGGGGATCTATTCCCATCCAATGCATTATAGAGTGGAACCTCCACATTTGCACGACGCCCATACACTATTGGTTCTTTATCTTTTCTTGACGGTTCAGGAAGCCCTTGTTCAGCTTCAAAGTTTCTAAAAACATCGAACTGATCATCTTTCCGTGCACCACTTATAACATCATTTTATGGAATTTCATCTTTCCAACCCGATACGTTATCAATGTCTATCCCTGCATTATCTCCTCCCTCCATGTCAGCAACAAGCTTGACTTCATCTGTCCCACGATTGTCTGTGGTAATGAATTCTGGAATTTTTGAAGTATCTACCGCCTTAAATTCCTTTAAAAATTTGACTATTAAAAAGTAAGCCTACTCAAGTGGTGGTGAGTGGCATTGGTGTATGGCGGTGGTGGGTGACGGTGGTGGGTCGTGGTGAAAGTTTAATATTCTATTATTGATGATGTTGCATGGTTGGTCCATGGGGTTAACTTTTTGCTATGAAGTGACAAAAATACCCCTGACGAAAGAGAAACTTAACAAAATTTTGGATGGAGTTATGGTCAAAGGACCGGTCAACTCAAAATGAATAACTACAGGGACGATCAGTGTAATTTCAGGACTTTTAGGACGAAACCTGCATTTTCGGGACAACCACAAGGACAATCTATGTACTTAACTCTAGATTTTATTTGTAGATCTAATTTTTTGAACTTTTTTTACAGCCACCGGTTGTCTCGTCGTCGCCGCCCTAATGTTGTTGAAGGTATGGGAATCAATTTTAAAACTTATAACTGAGAATTAGTCTTTATTGTAATCAATTTCGTAACAGCTCAGTCCACTTCAACTTTTGTAACAACCTATTAAGTAACATTAAACCCAATCCAGTGATATTTATATATATCCACAAACATACAAAACATACAAACACGTGACCTCTCCATCCTCTCCATTGATATATCTCCATAGTTACACCACCACCATACCTCTCCATCCCCACAGTTACACCACCACCACCGCACCTCTCCTCAACCACAGTTACACCGCGACCACCGAAACGCTCCACTACCGAACCAAAACACCGCCGAAACCCACAAAACCACGCCCACCAAACGGGGTGTTCAAGTTTTGAGGTATGTTTTGACTTTTTCTTTTATAGATCTATAGATTTTATTTGTAGATCTAATTTTTTTGACCTTTTTTTACAGCCACCGGTTGTCTCGCCGTCACCGCCTCAGTCTTGCCGAAAAAACCTAATGTTGTTAAAGGTATGGGAAATTTTTTAGAAATTGGAGGATTAGGCGTGTCAAAAACAAGATTATAAATATGTGGTTTGGTGTCTTTTTTTGTAGTTGCATTTGTGGTAAGAATGCTCGACAACAAAGGGTGTTTGTGCTGAGGTAATCATTTATCAACTTCTTTTTCTTTAATGTTTTTTTTAAATTTGGTTTTTGGTTAACGTTTTTTCTCATCTTTATACTAATGTTGCAAGCGTCGTGATGGGATTAAGTCGTGAGGACGATAAAGAGAATGAAGCTTGCTGGTTTTGTGTTGAGTGAGAATGCTTAATGGTCTTGCGAGTTGTTTCACATGAGGTGTACAATAAAAAATGCAAATTATTATATAGTGTATATGCGAAATAACTTGATTTGGATCACGTATTAGGTTTTGGTTTTTAGAACAACTTAACTACTTTATAAATGTATTTAGGACTCTTTCTATATAAAGAAAGCTTAAAAAACTGTATGAGAACAAAAAACATTACTTAAAAAGAAAATTAACAAATTAGTATAGATTTATTTTACTTTTGTTATGGAATCAATACATACACATATAATTAAAAGCTTAGAAATTTATGTGTCATTATAATCCTTTTTGTAACATCTCATTTATCATCATGTAACCTCAAAACTTGTAACGGTTATTCTTAACTACTTTATAATGTATTTATGACTTTCTATAAAAAGAAGTCTTAAAAAATTAAGACAAAAACATTACTTAAAAAGGAAATTAACAAATTAGTATAGATTTGGTTTACTTTCGCTATGGAAACTGATGCAAGTCATGTTCGAGCTCCAGCTCCTCTTGCTTAGCCGCCGGTTCTTCGATCAACACGTGAAGTCAAGTGTTTAATTATTTTTAAGAGATTGAAGGGGAAAAACAATAATTTATAATTGTCGATCTATTTTTTTAATATTATTTTTTTGTTAATTTTGTTAACGATATGTTTAGCTTTTAAGAATTGATTTGTTTCTTTATTTGAAAGTCAAATATTGTATTTGACTTTCAATTTCTCTTCAAGACACTTTTACCTTATAAATGTAATAGGTTTAGGTTTTGAAAAGTTATGATGAGTTTATAAAAAAATAAGAGTGTTTCTCTTGAAGTCCTGGTTGGGCACCCTTTGAGGATTTATTGAATTTTTTGTTCTTTGTTATTTGTGTGGTTTCTTGCATTCACAACGGCAGATCGACATAAGAATCAATACACACACATATGATTAAAAGTCTAGAAATGTATTTGTCATTAAAAGTATGAGTTGTTATAAGTAATGCTTTCATTGCTTATTATAATTTCTTTTCTAACATCTCATTTATCATCATGTAACCTCAAAACGTGTAACGGTTATATTAATGATAATTAAGTGATTTAATGAGAAAAATGTGTAACCGCCATATCAATATTTGTAACATATAAAACTGAAAAAGAGTTATTGATATACATTAAATGTCAGTTATAAAATCTTAATATTTAAAAAATTCACGGTTTATGAAAAAATCAAAAAGCTACAACACAAACTAATTATACTTCACACAATAGATTCAGCCATCCAAGATTCTTTCGGCCCTTGAACCTCGCCCAGTCACTCGTCGAACTCATCGCCGTAACACGTGGGTACCCGTCTATTTTAACTTATGTTTCAAAGATGCTACTTATGTTCCCTTATTTCGTTTGGACCATACGTTTATTTGGATATGAAATACTTTGCATTGTTATTGCTTAAAATTATTTTAGTTTAAATTATCATTCATTCTTAAAGTTGTTAAAAAAATGTCTAACCGAATGACATTTGCTCGCCGTAAAATATAATCACAGGGTACCCGCCGCCGCATTGCGCGGGTACCCTGCTATATCTTGTGATGTGTAAGTGTAACCGATGTTTCAAAATCGGGTTTCTAATTGACCCGGGAGAATCATCGAGTCACGATTCAACCGGTTTAATCGACAGTTTAACCGGGTTATTCGCTCAAAACCGACTTCCGGCTACCCAATCGGTTGACGGTTCAACCAGGTTTTAAAACATTATGCGTAACACCTCAAAATATGATATGTGTCGTGCTTATTATAACTAGGAGTGTGAATCGGGTCGGGTCGATCGGGTTTGGGTCAATCGGGTCGGGTCAAAGCTCAAAAAAACCAAACCCGAACCCGACCTTGTTTAAAACTCGGGTTACTCAGGTTCAGGTCAATCGGGTCGAGTCAATTCGGGTTCGGGTCAACCCGAATTTGAGTAAATGACAAAAAAACTCTTTTTTTTACTTTTTAAAATAGAAAATCTATTAATTTATATTGAAAAAAAATTTTAAAAAATTATTCGGGTCAATCGGGTTGACCCGAACCCGAGTTAGCCAAGACATTTCAACCCGAGACCCGACCCTATTTAGAACTCGGGTCATTCGGGTTGACCCGAATAAGATTTTTGACCCGAGTGACCTGACCTGAATAGGCTCGGGTCAGGTCAGGTTCGGGTCGGGTCGGGTCGGGTTCGGGTCGGGCCAGATTTTTTGACACCCCTGATTATAACTATTAGTATACAATAGTTGTGTTGTCCCCCACTCACAGTCCCATTTTTTATTATAAAAAAATTAATAAAATAACTTTATAAACAGTAACTTCTCTCTAAAACTTACTTATTTAATTATAGTTATGAACAGTAGAAAAATGGTAAAAAAGGGATCGGTGGTGAGGGAATTTTCGTTTCATCTTCACCGCTTCAATGCTACGTGTCTTTCATTATCTCCTCCCACCTCTCTTCAGTCTTCACCGCCCCTTCTTCTTCCACAAACACACACCAAACGAAAATGCTCACACATACAAAATTACACACCAAACAAACACACACACACAAAGAACTCAAGTTGCTTCCACAGAAAACATTCAGGTGGGGGTTTTAAAGATTGTGTTATAAATTTAGACAAAATTACACACTTCAATTTAAAGATTTCAAGAACTTACCCCAACAACCACAACACCAAACTAGATTTTGTTCTCGAGGTGTTTACTTAATCTTGTCATCGCACTAGCATAACCAACAAAAATAATAAAAGACCATAATAAAAAAATTACACAAAATTTATTTATTTATCTTAAAAAACTAATAAATATCAAACAAATCTCTATAAAACAACAACACCCAACAACAACATAACACTAAACCCTCCAACAATACCCACCCTCCCCCCCCCCCCCCCATACCCCCGCCCCCCCAACCCAAACCACCCCCCCCTCTCCCACCTCATAACCCTTTTCCCACCAACCTTATTTATAAAACCTCAATATACCCCAAACTCCCCCCAACCACCCCAACCATATCCTCAAACCTTCCTTCAAAATACCCCATACCTAAATCCAATACACTTTCATAAAACCACCAAAAATACCTAAACAACCACCTCCTACTAGATTGATTCTGTGCTTCGAAACATAATCGATAACTCAAGATTGTACTCATCTTGTACGAACTGAGTCGACGCTTATGTTATATCAATTCTCCATAGTAAATGTGAGACCGTATGTGTCTGTGTTGTTCTTTGCGTAGGTGTCGTTCCTGCGCTGATATCCCTCCCTGTCCATTATTGTTTTCTCTTTTAGCTGAGTGAGTAGTATAGTAACAAGTGGTTAGTGGGTAGGGTATCGAATCCCTTACCTCGAAAAGAGACCAAATAAGCACCATACATAAATAAATAAAAAAACTTATTCTCCTGTCAGAACAATAACATACCCTAAAACTTAACGACAATTTCTACTAAATCAAACTCCTTCCTACTTAACGCAATTCTCCCAGTAAGTAAGTCTCATTTTGCTAATTCCAAGCAGATCAAGATATCCTAAATGTGTGACTAACCTCTTATATGAGACCTGAATGAATAAATAGAATATTCTACAAGCTTAACACAAAAATATCATTCTTAAATAAGAATATTGTGTGTATATGTGAGTTCGATTAGTGATGACTCTTATAAGTCTGAGCATGAGCATATCTTAGAGTGTTGGTAATTAGATCTTAGTCTAATTAACTATGTAATCGCTATTTAAAAATACGTCTGCTTGACTATCTCTCCTAAATTCTTATTGAATTATGGATACAACACAGTACATCGATCCCTCACTGTTGTACCCTTGTTTCTTACATCTTTTCTCATTTGTGTGTAACTACGCGAGATGTAGAGTGAGTATGATAATCTTCGAAAATATGGTTCTCTACTCGGCGTCCAGATCCGTAGTGCGTATTGAGATTCGCTGAAGAGTATGTAAAACACTCAAAGGTACGTTTTGACGACAGTAACAATCTTGTGATCGAATAGAGTAATGTAAGATAGCTTAGTGTGTGTAGTGTTGATCTCTGTATATGTGTATATGATATTTCGGTCTCAGGAGTGTGTGTGCAGACTGTAGAGATAGGGATTCTGTTGCGTCTGGGTGGGTGCTTAGCGTTGAGTGGTGTGGGTTTTACTTCGTGAATATGATCGGAAGTTGGGGCTATACTATGTGTTTCAAGCTGTATAGGTGTCTATGAGGATGTGAGGTTTGTGGTGTAGGTTGTCGGCTGTCGAGTTGTAGCGGGTATACGGTAAGAAAAGAGTCACTGGACACATTTATATAAAAAATTATCTAGTTTAAAAACAAATAGTAGACATCAAGGGGGACAAAATAAATAGGTAAACACCTAATATAATTTGATTTGATTTCTGCATTCTTTAATGTTTATCAAGATCTGTTTTGGATGTGTGGTCGTTACTTTGCTGGTGCGTGCCGAGTTCACGCGTAATTGAGAGGACGTAGTACTCCGACGGGTGGTCTCACTTGATCTGTGTGGATGTTGTGGTGTTTGTAGGCGAGCCAGTTAGCCTCTCATTAGACTCTTTTAAGGGAAGATACACTTGGAACTACAGAGGAGTTAGCGAAGTGCGGGGAGTGTCGTGGACCAAAATCTGTTTAGATGTTTAAAAAGGCGCGCTCCGAAACGGATTTGATCTCAAGGCTACTATGCACTGCATAAAGCTTTAGCGAGTGGAAGATCATTAGAAATTACAATCGGCCGCAATATATATACAATATCTTATTGAGGGCTGGTCTTGCAGGTGACACTTGGGGTAGGCTATGTTCATTAGCCGATTTTTGAGTGGAGCGATCTTGAGGCTAAGTAGACCTATGATCTGGGGCATGATGAGGTCCAAAATGGGTATGTTTCATATTCAACCATTGTGGTTGGTTTTTATATTTTTGTTACTGATTTTGGATGTTAATGGGCGACTTGGGTGTGATTATTATATATTGCAGGTGGATAAAATGGAGGCGATTGCTTAATGGAGAGTATGGATTGGAAACGACGTTGTTTCACGGCATTTACTTGACGCAGCGGGAGAGTTCTGACGCTCTATTACTACAGCAAACACAAGCCAGAATACCTCGGAACAAAAAGGTTTGTTCTGCTGCCTTTTTCAATACTCTAATAGGTTTTAATTTTTTAAAAACCTATGGCATAGTTGAGAAAAAAAAACAATTTGTTAATTCAGTATTGACAAATGAAATACTATACTATGTAGTATAGTAACCAAGGTTGAAAAAATTGACGGTAAAGAACTATATCAGTGAACTAGGCTTTAGCAGAAATTTGCTTCCATTCATGTTTGTTGACTTTTAGAACTAGATAAAGAAGCAATGAGTTTTAAAAGCTACCCCGATGAGTGCTGCTTGACTTTACACAACATTGTTATCAAAACTACGGAATAAAAGGACTCTAGGAATTTGTGATTTGGAACTTTTGTGGTCAGGATATGGAACTTAAGATGAGTGCCTGCCAATTCCTAGATGACCATGTTGACAAAAAATGTTTTAGGCAAGGCGGGTTTAGTTACTGCCATGTTGTTGGTGGTGATGCAATCGGGTTATATGTTAAGTTTTCAATAAGCATACCCAAAATGCGTACAACAAATCTTTGTCTTTTAAAAGTGACGCGGAGTAGTATGCAAGTAAGTTGTTTCAGCCAGCTTGGCGTGTTCAGGCAACAATGTCCGCCATCATATGGTTACCGCCTGCAAAATCCATAAAAGAATAACGAAGAATGTTGTTAAATCTACATTTAAGAACAACATGACTAAAAAATGGAATAACATGGTGCATGCAGTTACTGGAACTTAGGCTGCCATTTATATTTTTTACTATTAAACCGTTGTTCTATCACTAATACCCCCTAGTACCTGTACGTATATGTATTAGCAGATTATAGAGGAAATATCCGGTTTTTAAGAACCAAATTCAAACATTTAAATTAAGGAGTAAATTACACGGTTCGTCCCTGTGGTTTAGGCCAAATCCCTATGGTCGTCCCTGATCTTTTTTTTTCCTCGTTAATCCTTAAAAACAAACTATGTAACACCATCCATCTCTATCTTTAACGATCGTTATTTTTCTTAGTTAAGTTCCGTTATCCCCATCCACGTGCATCACACGTGAGGGTATTTTTGTCCTTGTCTTTTTACCCCGTTTATAATATATATATTTTTTTAAATTTGTATAAAATAAAAAGTATATAATTTATAAAAATATTTATAAAAAAATATTCGAAAAATATATTTATACTTCGAAATTTTTTATAAAAGTTTTATACTTCGAAAAAAAAAAATATTTTTATACTTCGAAAAAAAAAAGGATTTCAAAAAAAAAATTTATAAAATTTTTATTCTATAAAAAATTTTAAGAAAAAAATATTTTTTTCGAAATATAAATATATTTTTCGAAGTATAAATTTTTTATAAAAGTTTTCGAAGTATAAATTTTTTATTTTATATGGTAAATATTTTAAAAAATCCTTTTTTTGTGTGCTCTATTATGCACTTGACCATATATGATCTGATTTGTAGGGAGCCTATGGATGCATCATAGATATAAAAATCATTTTTTTTTCGAAGTATAAATTTTTTATTTTGAAGTATAAAAACACTTTTTTTTCACAGTATAAAATTTTTATTTTATAAAACTTTTTAAAAAAGTATTTTCTTCGAAGTATAAATATTTTTTTTGAAGTATAAAACTTTTATAAAAATTTTCGATGTATAAATATTTTTTTGAATATTTTTTTATAAATATTTTTTTGGAAGTATAAATATTTTTATAAATTATATACTTTTTATTTTATAATTTTTAAAAAAAAAGTATTATAAACGGGGCAAAAAGACAAGGACAAAAATACCCTCACGTGTGACGCACGTGGATGGGGTTAACGGAACTTAACTAAGAAAAATAACGATCGTTAGAGATAGGGATGGATGGTGTTACATAGTTTGTTTTTAAGGATTAACGAGGCAAAAAAAAGATTAGGGATGACCATAGAGATTTGGCCTATAGGGACGAACCGTATAATTTACTTTATAAATAATGATCATTAATAAGATTATACCGACGAGGTTTTCATTGTCTAACACAAACCAGAACCGAACCGAATTAAACTTATTTTAGATTATGCTTAAAGTTTACTACAATCCTAAAAGTTCCACTAAACTACATTTTCTCTAGAGTAAATTACACGGTTCGTCCCTGTTGTTTAGGCCAAATCCCTATGGTCGTCCCTGATCTTTTTTTTTTGCCTCGTTAATCCTTAAAAACAAACTATGTAACACCATCCATCCCTATCTCTAACGATCGTTATTTTTCTTAGTTAAGTTCCGTTAACCCCATCCACGTGCTATAATATATATTTTTTGAATAAAATAAAAAGTATATAATTTATAAAAATATTTACACTTCGAAAAAAAAATTTATAAAAAAAAATTTATACTTCAAAAAAATTATTTATACTTCGAAAAAAATATTTTTTTAAAAATAAAAAATATATACTGTGAAAAAAAGGTATTTTATATTTTACTTCGAAAAAAAGTATTTTTATACTTCGAGAAAAAAGATTTCGAAAAAAATATTTATAAAAAATTTATTTTATAAAATTTTTTAATAATTTTTTTTTTTTGAAGTATAAATATATTTTTCTAAGTATAAAATTTTTATTTATAAAAATTATTTTTTTCGAAGTATAAATATTTTTTTCGAAGTATAAATATTTTTCGAAGTATAAAATTTTTAAAAAATTTAAAAACAAAATATTGTAAATATTTTTTAAAAATCCTTTTTTTGGTACTTTATTATGCACTTGGCCATATATGATTTGATTTGTAGGGAGCGTATAGATGCATCCTAGGTATAAAAATCTTTTTTTTCGAAGTATAAAATTTTTATTTCGATGTATAAAAATACTTTGTTTTCACAGTATAAAATTTGTATTTTATAAAAAATTTTGAAAAAATATTTTTTTTCGAAGTATAAATATTTTTTTGAAGTATAAAACTTTTATAAATTTTTTTGATGTATAAATATTTTTTTTAAATATTTTTTTATAAATATTTTTTCGAAGTATAAATATTTTTATAAATTATATACTTTTTATTTTATAAAAATTAAAAAAAA
>BQNB010214351.1:0-10000 GCA_026074375.1 Tanacetum coccineum
CAAATATCACAAAAATCAATATGCATGCATATATATATGTAAACCAAATCAAAATATAAAAATGCAATACTTACAATGCAATGAAAAAGAAGGAAAAAGTTCAAACACAAACCCTAAAGGGGTGTGGGTTTATTGCCGAAACCAAGAGGAGACCAAGATAAGATCAAAGTGATTTTTGCTTTACCCAAACTTTCTAAAAACCTTTAGAATGAAACCCTTGTTGCTCAAAAATGTGGTATGCAGAATTTTGTCGAAACTTGTTCCTAACATCAAACAGCCATAACTTTTTTGTTTTTAAAAGTTGGAAGCTCAAATTTTTACCACACGACCTTTATAACAATAACTATTATCCTAATCTATTAAACCTCAAATTTTGCCAACTCTCATCTCACTAATTCAGGCCCTATTTTCTGGTCTAAAAGAGGGGATAAAACCCTCACAAATCTTCAATTTTTCACATCTTTTTCACAATCAACATTATCATCCTAACCTATATTCACCACTAAACTACCAATTTCACCAACAAACTTATATTCACATCAAAATCATGGATTCCCAAATATCACAAAAATCAATATGCATGCATATATATATGTAAACCAAATCAAAATATAAAAATGCAATACTTACAATGCAATGGAAAAGAAGGAAAAAGTTCAAACACAAACCCTAAAGGGGTGTGGGTTTATTGCCGAAACCAAGAGGAGACCAAGACAAGATCAAAGTGATTTTTGCTTTACCCAAACTTGCTAAAAACCTTTAGAATGAAACCCTTGTTGCTCTTGTTGTACCCAATTAACCAAAAACCTTAATTGTTGATCATCTTTAAAAATCAAGATTCTTCAAAAATATGTGCATGGTGATTTTTGTTTATGGAGAGTGGTTAGGGTTTATGGTAGTAATGATTTAAGGTTAAAAGGAGTAGATTTGGTGAGGAATTGATAATGAAAATGGTGGTTTTGGTGATGAAGATGTCGAACAGAGAGGGAAGAACAGAGAGAGACCGATGTTTTCTATGATATCTCAATATTTGTGTGTGTTTGGACAGGTTGATAATAAGAAGGGAGTGGGCTTTTTATGGCAAAAAGTTTTATTAAGGCTACTTGGGCTTATGTTATAAAATTAACATTAGGGGTGTGGGTTTGTTGTGTTGGGCCGGCCATGGGGTGAGGAAAGGGGCTTGATGGGCTAAATTTTGTATTAACCTAGTTATATTAAGTGAATCCTGGCCCAAAATTTAATTTAACCCTTTACTTTTAATAAAAAAACGCAAGTTTTGTCTCGGTTTAAGTCAAATAAGAATAAAAGGTGAAAAATAATTATAAATAAAATAAATAAACCCTAATGGTTAAAAGACGACATTCGTGATTTCTCGATTGATATAACGGACTAATTAAAGTATAAAAGCTCGCTAGGGTTTCAAAAATCGGAAATCTTACTAGAAATCGATTAAGAAAATAAAACGAATTATTTTGAATTTAAAAATTAATTATAAATTCAAATTAAGTAGTGACCTTAAATACGGGGTTTTACATAGCTTAAAACATAACTAAATGATATCTAAGCAATAAACAACATTAATAAGCATAAATAAGCATAAAAAAAGCAGAAAATAAGCAGTAGAATAAGCTAAACAGTGAATAAGCTAAAAAGTGAAAAAGTGAAAACTTACAATGCCCTTTGCTTAAACAAGGGCATAAAGGCTCTTTAGAGCTTTGTCTACAAGCTCTAGCTTGTTTAAAAACAAGCTAGTAAAACCCACAAGCCCTTCCAAATCTGGCTTGTTATCCACATTAGCTTTTTGAGTGATTTTTGGTGAAAATGCTTAAACTCTATAAACTATGGAAAAGTTTATCTTGTTTAAGTATAATAGCTTGAATAAAGTGTAAATAAGAGCTTATGATAGCTTATAAAACCTTTTTTTTAACTCAAATGAGACTTGAACATAAAAAACAGAATTTTACTTAAAAACATCAAACTTTCATTAATTCTTAAAAAGAGTTACAATACTTGAAAATAATCTAAGTTACACTAAAATAAGCTAGGAAAAACTGAATCAAAATGACAGTTAGCTTAAAAGACTTATATGACAATTTAGCTAACTGTTTGGAGTTTTAGGTCAAGAGAAGCAAAAGTAAAAACTAAATAAGCTAAAACAGGCTTATACCTAAACCTAATAAGCACATATGGCTCAAAATAAGCTAAAGAATTAAGCTGAAAAGAAACTCAGATTGGCTTAAAAGCTTAACAGCTTTTTAAGCCAAAACCAAGTTAAGCCACAAACTCAATTAAGCTAGCCAAAAGCTCAATAAGCTATCAAAAGCATAAAACTAAATCTAATAAGCACCTAAGGATAGAATTTAAGCAAGATCATAAAGCATAATAAGCTAGAAAGCAAATAAGCAGAAAACATGTTTTTGGTTTTTATGGTTCTTTTAAGGCTAATTGGCTACTAGCAGCCCTATTTTTAAGCTAGTATAAGATGTTTTAAGCCTCTGAAAAGCCCAAACAGATTTAGCTTATTAGCCAATAAGCTTGTGCCATGATTTTCAGGGCCTAAAACAAACTATTACCAACTTAAATCTAGGATCAAAAGTAGGCTGTTGAAACTTTAAACTAAGAGCAATTTTTTGACAGATTGTTATAAAACTTTAAAGACACAAAACCAGTTTCATATTAACATCAAAATAAAGCATTCAAAGACACTTAAAAAGCAATTTAATCAAATCCAAGCATATAAGCTGATTTAAAAGACCAATGAGCACAGATTTAAACCATTACTTCCAAAAACTTTAAAAAAGAGTTTTACACCTTAAAATCTTTTGAAATATGTTATTAAGACTTAATTTAAGTAAAACAAATCAGCTTAAGAGTCAAAAGACTGACTAGCAGCACTAACATCAGTTGAGTGCGTTTATCCTACACCACCTTTAAAATTTTTTTTTTTTTTTATAAAATGCATTTTTAGCTTAAAACAGATCTTGAACACTCATTAAACTAGAAAATAGATTGATAATAAGTGATATTAAGAACATTTAAGCAATTATCTCAGGAAAATAAGCACTTAATCAATAAGCATAAGCAATAAGCAGATTTAAAGCACAAATAAGACAGTTTAAATGAAATCAAATCCAAATGACATAAAAGTCATAACACAAACATGAAAAGCATTTATAAGGACAGAATAAGCAAACATAAGCAATAATAAGACAGAAATAAGTAGTAGATAAGCAAATGCAAAAAATAAGCTTTAAAAGGGATTTTTGAACTTACAAAAGCCTTTGCTCAAAACAAGGCTAACACATGCTCAAAAGAGCTTATCAACAAGCTCTAGCAGAAGCTAGTACAAACCCATAAGCCCTTCCATATTAGGCTTATCTTCCATAAAAGCTTAAGACAAATTTTTGGGAGTATATGCAACAGAAAACTCAGTTAAGCTATTGGGAAGCTTAATTGAGTATTAGTGAGTTACAAGAGCTTGTAAAAATAACTTGGAAATAGTTTTAACATAAAGAGCATAAGAGTAAAAACAGGTTTGCATAACACATTAAAAACTAAAATTTCATTAAACCTTAAAGGATTACAATGCTTGATATTTGAAATCCAATAAGTAAAAACAAATAAGCTGTAAATAAATTTAAAAACAAGACTACTCTACTCCTACTCTACATTTTTTTACAATGAAGAAATAAAGCCTATTTATATAAAACAAGGTGCAGGGTGTGTTTCTTTTGTGAGAGGCTTCCACGCCATAAATCTGAGCCCTTGAATCCATCTTGTGCTTCTTTGCTTTGATCTTAGCCCTTGAATTTGCCCCATCCAATCAATTCTCTTAGGATTGCCAACGTGGTTGTCTTATCTTTGAAGAATAGGTTAAATTGGGTTTGTTGGGTTGTGGGGAAGAGGTTAAGAAGGTTTTGTCGTTTTGCAGGGTACGATTGTCAGGGATGATGAATAGTGGCGGGAAAGGTTTTGGCGGGTAATGGTTTTGGGTACTGTTTGTTTGATTTTTAACAGGAGTTAGGGGGTAAAAGGACTAAAGGTGTTAGGGTGTAAGGGTTGTAGGGGCCAATGTTGTAAAATTTAGGGACTAGCAGTGTTAGTCCCTAAAGACTAACTGTGTAAACAGTTTAAAGGGTATTGGGCTAACGGTTGTTATGTTGATAACTGGATTAGGTTAAGGGTTAACGGGGTTAGTGTAAAAGGACTAATGGGCTTTTAGATTTGGGCCGGTAAGTATAGTTTTGGACTAGGGCTATTTAAACATATAATGTTTATAGATAAAGGCTTAATGGGCTGGCCCATTTAAGATAAACACATCTTCGGCTTCGGTTTTTCATGCTCTTTCCATTCCCATGCTCGGTTTTGTCGGGTTTTGGCCTTGTTTTTGTCCTTTAGTGAATATCCGTTACCTGCACAACATAAATCACAAAACATACAAATACGATGCATTTTTTATCCGTTTTTGGTCATTTAGGCTCGTTTTCATAGGCAAAAGGTATGTGTAATTAAGCACATACCAATGGGCCCGAAAGCCAAATGCTAGTCCATTAACTTTTATGAGTCCAAAATCCTTTATTTACATATTTAAGCCCAACCCAAAGCCATAGTCTATATTATACAAAAATCAAATTTGTAAACCGAACCCAATATACCAAAATCCAACGGGCTGAAGCCCAAATAATCATAAGCCCAATATAAGCCGAAACAAATCAAACCATAAGCCCAAGAATATAAGCCGAAACCAAATAAGATATAAGCTCATTATATAAGCCGAAAACACAATAAGCCATAAGCTCAAAATATATAACCCGAAAACCAATAAGCTATAAGCTCATTATATAAGCCGAAAACACAATAAGCCATAAGCTCAAAATATATAAGCCGAAAACCAATAAGCTATAAGCTCGCAATATATAAGCCGAAAACCAATAAGCTATAAGCTCGCAATATAAGCCGAAAACTCAATAAGCCATAAGCTCAAAATATATAAACCGAACCAAATAAGTCACAAACCGAAATAAGCCAAAAATAAACGGGCCTAGCCCTCTTCTCTTGTTGGACCGCATGCAACCAAACCCAAAACCATCAATATGGTTGGGCCGAGCCCAAACCGAATAAAAAAAAGCCCAAAAGCTAAACAAATAAGCTCAAAGTAAGCTTATTTTTAAGCATTCTCCAAAATAAGCTCAAAAGTACTTTGACGAAATCATAAAAATACCACCACAACCAAAACATTCAAACTTTCGTCCCTTGTTTATTTTCTTTTTGATTTCGACGCACACAAACACACCTTTTATGCATTTTCCGTTTTCAAGAATCGATTTTTATGACGATCAACTTATACAACTAGTATTAAAACACCAAAATAAGCATAGAAGTACAACTTAACTAAAATTTAAAAAACTTACAAATTTTTGGCGAGTTTGGTTCGATTTTGACGCAAGAGAAAGACCCAAAACCTTTTTCCTAATAACCCGCGTCTATCTAATATTAACCCACTATCGATCCTATAACCCCATGTTCTTGGTAATCTTCAAAAATAATGTTTCTTGTTCCCTTGTTGCTTCGTCCGAATTAGAGAGAGAGAAGAGAGATGTAAAATTTTTGTGTTTGATTTCAAAACGAGTGAATGAATAATGTTTGAGGTGGTGGAGGAATATAAGAGTACTAGTTAAGACATCCTAGCTAGAAAATAGCCATCTGTTCTTTCAGGCTCATCTTGACGATATGGATCCTAGGAGTGTCTCGGGTTCTATTCTTTTTGTGTTGGGATCACTAAAAGCTCAAGTTTGATGATGTAAAACTTTACCCAATTATAGTTACTATTTCAACATGCTGTTTTAAACTACTTTTCAATAAATCTGATAAAAACTAATACCAACACACAACATCCCAAAAATTAAAACTCTTATTACTTCTGTTCATTCCCTACCCACATAATATTTAAATTAACCACAACCTACCCAAACATACACCAAAATCACAACCAAACTCCACACACCACATCAAATACATATAGACAATCAGTTACAGGTCTTAGTTCCAAGAATCTCATTTAGAGATCCAAATCCAGTGATGTCACTCCGCCCTTCCCCCAAAAAAACCCCAAAACACCAACATTAGACGAGAGCGAGGTAGCGCTTTTTTATGTCTCTTCTACGTTAGAATGTGGGCGTGTGGTCACCTCACCCCCCTCGCCCCCACACTCTCTGCTCTCGGCGCTCGTAAGCCAAGGCGCCTACTTCGTGTACCGGCCAGAGATTGTTGAGGCCGCTCGCATTCGAGAGTCCTTTCGTGATGGTATGATTTATACGAGCTGAGGTGCTCGCTTCCGGGTAGGTTCTGCGAATTGTAGGTTGTGTTTGTGTTGGTTGAGGGGTAATTGCACGTGACGATTTTCACTACCAACCATCCACGGGGAAAGCTTCCCTTGAATCCTTAAAATTACCACACCCCCAAATTCATGATATGTGTGTGCGCTCTCACGATCTTGTGTGATATACAAAAATTGATTAGAGATATTAGGGCTCCTATCTGAATACGCGTCTGCATGTACCACCCCCGCTTTGTACAAGGGTAGTTGATAGTCAGGGGCTCGGTGTATAAACCGTAATCCGTTCTTAGCGGGAATCAGACAATAACGTCAAACTGAAGTGTCAAGCTTTTATTAGCTTTCAATCAGGAAATGATACTAATTCTAAGGATCGAGATGGGACTTCCGCAAAATTCTGAAAATTTTATTAAGATATCGTTATCATACTTAACCCTGAGGGGAAATTACTGGTTATCACAAGATTAACCCTGCCTTAAAGTGTGTTTCCCCTCCAAAAGTTGACTCAAATCTCGAATCAACGGACTGTCGACAGGAGAATTTACGATGTCCGCTCGGACGGTGTTCACATCAAATATCTCACTAGGTGTAGATAGTCTCTTGTCAAGCAAGGTTTGAGTTGTGTGATCCTCTAAAGATAATGTTGTTTTTCCAGAAGTCCAAGATTACCTACTGACTTGTCAGAGTGCTTGATATGAGAGAATGTCCGTTTACAGAACTACATGGATGTAGTGTGTGTTCTCAGAGTCTTGTCTATATCCTTGACGTTTCATAAATTCTATTCATAAACTTTAGCCTCACATAGTGATCTTAGTTCGGTTCGTTTAACTCGTATAGAGACTAAATCCAGTGCTTGCTGATGATATTTCTCACACTTGGCATGGCAGATTTTCGATTGTTCAGAACGCCAAGTCGAACTCAACCTACAGGGCTATCCGTTCACACCCATTACATAACACGACTCACACTCTACTTTCTTATAGAACGTCCTACGGGTTCTTTGCTGCAATATCTGCTCGACTACCAAGAATACCTGTAAGTAACCTTACTTGGTCAAACACTCTGGCTTCTCCATGTCGCTAGGAATCGAAAATCGTTCTTCATTGTGTCGAACATGTCTCATGTGTATATGTAGAGTGAGCTGTAAAGTACACTCTTCTGCAGATAGTTCTATCTCTATACATGCACTGTATAAGTCTCAAGATTGTGACTACTTAAACTCTCAGTGTGACTCACTTAGATAGGCTCTAGTAGGAGATACTGCCACAAAGTCTTACACAAGAAAAGTCTAAATCAGGTTTGACGAAATCGCGTTATAAGAAAGACTGGCTCATACTTCGTTAGTGGCAACTGTCGACGGTCTTACGTTTTTGATGGTCACCTTTTTGATGTGTTCTAGTTCTTTGTAACGTAATTGTTTAAAGTGAGTAATCTCGAATATGTTGTCAAAGTTTACGGGACCATACAATAAATTCGTACACTAATCCTCACAAGAAATGGGTGTCCGCCCTAACCCGAGTGACTAATCGTAACACAACTACGCACAGGCTAGAATATCTATTAAGTGTGCTCTCAAGCATGTGTTGATCCATCCAACCAAAAAATAACACAACATACTGCTATCCTAAAAAAATCGATACAAATTTCCTATCAATATATTAAAAACGATTTTAATACAAATCACCTAACGACTAATAAGGATTTGTTATAACTACCACTACAAAAAAACCTTTCTAATCGTAATACTGACACTAACCGACACTACTCGGTTTAGTGTTATACACAACTACTAATCAAATCCCATACATCCTACACATCTCCTCTAGGATCCTGCCCTCTCCTCATACTATTGATAACCTCAGCCAAATCCAACCGCGCATGCCTCTCCTTTGCGATCTGTAATCGCAACTCCTGGTTCTCCATCTGCGTATCACTAATGACATGCCACAGAGCTGCTCACTGTGCATCCGTCTAACCTGCCCATGACTTCAGGGCTAATACTGGTCTCCAAATCGCTCCAAAAGTCACTGCAACCCTCTCTTGCTCATGCAAGTGAAAATCAAAGGTCTGCTATCAAAAGAAAATCTCATCCTTGACTGCCCCTGACCTAGTAAATAACTCTCCTATGTCCCTATCATACCTCTCAAACAAAGCAGGTGATAGCTCCTTGAATTGTACCGTATGATCATGAATCAATCCCCCTGCATCTCAACTTGGGCTCCCAACTCTGTCAAAAATCCCCTCATCTCAAGCCGTATCGGTGAAGCTAACAAGCGATGGAAACAGTCAGAGATATCATATGTTGATAAAATATGTGAAGGAACAATAGGATGTGCTAGGAGAAATATGAACGAACCCGACGGCCACTGGGTGAATGGTGTTGTCTGAGCAGGTGGTACTGGTGGTGGGTAACAGGAACATCAATGTAAACTATGCCATCCTCCGGGTCCATCCAATTGGTAAGTGTGGGTTGCCTAAGTGCCGACACTATCTCTGGTCTCTCAGACTCTGGTACAGATCCAGAACTCTAACCTACCTCAAATACACTAGGCATCCAGCCCTCTCCCAATGCTATCTCCCGGCGTCTTAACGCCCCATATCCTAATCTTAGAGGCTCACCCATGGTTGTCTCCGCAACCGGGGCTGCCCGTTGTTGACCCCCAAGTACAGCCTCATCCCCACCTTAACTAAGACTCTCAACTCCTATATACCGGGGCCCTCATCCCCCGCAACAGGATAATACGTAAAACGTCGTAAAAACGTAAATTTTGAGATAGCTTATGACTTTGCTAAATTATGTTCTCCCATGTGTTTTGACATTGTTATAATGTTATTTGAGCATATCGTTGGTCGTTAGGACCGTCAACTAGGATCGTTATGTCAAAGGTGCGTTCGTATAACTCGGGTTCCTAGTAAAACAAGCGTTAAATGCTAAAAATAGTATGACCACATAAAAGTGACTCCACATATAATCCATAGAGTCAATTATCGTATGTTTGCTTTCGGTTATTGACCTCAAAAATTGACGGATGTCACATCCAGTGACATCGCAGGCAAAACATGCACAGCCATATGTGCGGTCCTACAAAGAATGGGAACCAAGGTGGGTGTAGTATGGGTAAGTGGGTGATCTGGTAAAAGTGGTGCGGTGGAATCCGATGACGTGGATCTCGCACCGGACGTGTCAGAACCCTCTGACTCCTCAACATGACATGTGGGTGGTGTAATATCAGGGAGTGAAGTGGGTGATGCTACAGTGTGGGGTGACTCAGATGTCTCAGTCTCAACAGGGTCCTCAAAAGGTTCAGACTCAGTGTCCGTCCCAACTAAATAAGCCTGCCTAATAGCCTCATAAGGATCCTCCGGTAATGGTACGGGCACTCAGGAGCTCTGAGCTCCGTCGCCCTGGGTGGAAATCTCTAGGTCAACAAACACTGGGGTAGACATCCTGTGATAACACGATAAAAGGGTATAAGTATTTCATAAATATCATTATCCAAATTAATAGCATCATTATGCTTACGTATACAAATCATCGTAGCTTTCGAAATTAGACGTTCGTAACCGTATATATACATACATACATACATACATACATATATATACACACACACACATACACACACACACACACACACACACACATATATATATATTAGATATATC
>BQNB010214352.1:0-10000 GCA_026074375.1 Tanacetum coccineum
AGTTAAGTGTAAGCAAAATCGATAAACACTTCGTTGCTTTTATACAATATATACACTTGAAATAGCATGCATAGTTATTCCATCTCTTTGGTCTTTAAAGAATCATTCGTTTACCTCTTAACTGCTAATTTGTTATGTTCCATCGTATTTCTTTTTTAATTTTATTTTAACCAACCCTTAATGTAGAGTTTCATGGAAAAAATTGAGGGCCCGTTTGGTTTGTGGGTGGGTTTATGATTAGGATTTGGATTTAAATTTGGTTTAGGATTAATTTTGATTTGATGTAAAAGAGAGAAAATAATATTTTAAAATATTTTATATATTAATATATAAATTAAAATTAAATATATCACATAATTAATAACACAAAAATATAACGAAAGGTTGTAAATATAAAAGGGCCCACTAAATATGGATGAAGTCAGAAAAGTTGTGTATATACTTGGGGATTCCACATGCCCGTATAATTTGATTTAAGCCCAATGCCAGATTGTAAAATTTCACACCAAACGACAGTTTTGACTTCAAACCCCATTTTCAGAGTCATAAGACTCAAACCAAACGCCTCCTGATTTTAATATTCTCAGAAAAAAAAGTTTTTTTTAATACTAAACACTAGCTTATTTTATTCAAACCTCAATGATCACGTATATGACCGGAAGACACGTGTCCCAAGGAAAGCTTTGACCGAACAATTAGATGACGCGGCAAAAGCCACGTGGGCAAGACGAGCACTCTTTTACCCAATACTTTCTTTATCCAGCGGTTCTTATCATGGACCGAGCGTGCGTTGCCTAACCCAGATATTGTGATGGTGTCCCCCATGTGGACAGGCCTTATAGCACCTAGACTAGGCATAACTCGGCTTACCACTTCTCTATGTTTTCTAATACAGTAAATAAGGTGGTATAAATACACCAACTTTATTTGGTTTTAGGCAACTCATTTATTGCACTCATAGTCTGACATTTATTACCTAGCGGTCTAGCCTCAACCCATGCTTACCCGCACGCCGGAGCTTTGTCTTAGGATCAAACTCAAGGCGAGGCTAACGCGTGTCTTGTGACAGGTGCTCCGAGGACATAGCTTGCCACGCCCGAAGGAACCACACAATACAAGCATGAGGAACAATTTAATGCTTCTACAAATTAGCGCCATCCGTGGGACCCTTATTCAATCTACCAAAGTTTTAGAATGACCGGTCCTACTCCAGATCCCACCTTGAAAACTCCCCAAGACCTCATGTGCACGAGCAATTAGTCCGGGAGGAGTGGGGGAGACGGTGAAATCCCTCCCGACACACATAGCCTTATCGAGGGACATTTGTATGCCCTCTAAGGCCCTGATAAAGAAACATAACGACAACAATAAGATTTCGGCACACCCACTTCTTTGGATTTCAACGATGACACTTTGACCGCAGAGGAAGAAGAGGATCCATAACAAGATCTCGTAAATGGAAACATAATCGGAGGGGTGCGTCGAAGGACGACGACCTTTTGAAACCTTTTAAAGATGCTTTAAGATCACCCTTTATGAGGATAATCATCAAGTTCTCAGCCCCGAGACACAAAATGTCTACCAATGTGAAAGGCATGACGGATCGGCAGATTTGGATGATCACATTAGTGGATTCGCCGGAGCTGCAAATTCGAAAGAATGGCCAATGCCGGTGTGGTGCCGAATGTTCCAACACATGTTGGATGGGGCAGCCAAGGGGTGGTTCGACTGGCTTCCTCCGGGCTGCATCAATGAATGGTTTGAACTCCGCAAAAGGTTCATGGCTAGATTCGCTATACAGAGGGCATGCTTCAAGGACCCAACATAGATTGCGTATATTAGCTGAATGGCAATGTGACTCTTCCATCTTTTAAATAACGATGAACAGAGGAAAGTAGTGACATTTTGAATGTACCGAAAGTCATGCAAATCTCGTATTTAATGAATGCACATAGGTGTCCGGAGCTGGCAAAGCGGTCCTTCGAGAAGGTCACCCGGACCGTGGACGAGATGATAAGAAGGTTAGACGAATTCGTTCATTCAGAAGAAGCATATACGGGTACTGAACTTCCAAGGGGGAAAGTCCTAACTCTTATTAAAGATGACACCATTCGGCACACACAAATGACAAACCCATGAGGGCTTCATCCGGAGGAGATCGTCGTCAATACGATCACCGTAACGATTATCAGACAATAAAAAGTTACACCTCACATGTGGCACCCAGATATACCCCTCAGCTGAGTTTGAACTCACTTACGAAACCTCCGAAGGAAATACTAGCAACATAACACACTCTAAATTTACCTTGTCTGCCTCTCATGGTGGGACATCCGAAGAAGGAGAAAATGGTCAGATTTTGTGATTACCATGGTGTGAAGGGACAATATATAAATGATTGCTATCAGCCGAAAAAAAAGCCCGAGTTGGTTATTGAGTCGGGTAAGCTAAGGCATTTGGTGAAAGATGTGAGGAATAAAAAGGAAAAGGAGCGCCGAGAGGGAGTGGGCCACATAAAGGGAATGTAATAAACATGGTGCAAAGCTGGTCGAAAAATAGAAAGAGGAATTCAAGAGTGCAAGAAGAAAATTGGATGAATGTCCTAATATCTGTCATACCGCTATTTTCCTAATGGACCTATTATAGTGGAAGTCGAAGTGGAATGGTATTTAGTACAAAGAGTAAATGTATACGGAGGAGCATCGATGAAAGTAATGTAAGAGCATTGTTTTAAAAATCTAAGCTCGTCCGTCAGAGCTCGTTTGAAAGAAATCCACACACCTCTGGTAGGTTTCTCTTGTGAATTCAAGCAGCTAGGAAGGATAGAGTTGGAAGTTTACTTCGAGGATGAAGGATTGGTTAGAAGAGCAACTATGGAATTGATGGTTCTGAGGTCACCTTCACCCTATAACATCATAGTGGGACATTAAAGATTAAAGGAGCTAAGAGCTATACCTTCCACCATTCACTTCAGGATGAGATTCCCCACCCCGAGAGGAGTTGCAACCTTGGTCAGCTAAGTGACCATTATATCGAAATGCCGAAGGTTAGAAAAAACAAATGTTAGAGGAATAGCCATAAAGGAAGGAAAAGAAAATAGTAGAAGAAGAAAAGGAAAAATTAGGAAGAAGGCTTAACGGAAGATGTCTTGGTCAACCCAGCTTTTCCCGATTCACTGGTGACCGTCGAAAGAAACCTCTTGCCATATTGTAAGAATTAGCTCAAGGGGCTATTGAAGAACAATCAAGACGTGTTCGCGTGGCAACCATCTGACATGACCGGCGTACCAGGGCGAATCATAGAACATAATCTTGTCTCGATTCAACCAGTGAGCCAAAAGAGGAGGGTTGTTCTAGCACCTGAGCGAAGCGAAGCGGTTACAAACGAAGTGGCTGAATGAGTCAAGGTCGGCATTATTCGTCCGGTTCGTCACCCTAACTGTATTTCAAATCAAATTTTGGTGAAGAAAAGTGATGGAAGTTGGAAGATGTGCGTCTACTTCAAAAATATCAACTTAGCTTGCCCAAACCCGATTACCAAAACTCGCCACAAACCCGCCCTGATCCCCCATCAGGGATCTTATCGGGGTGCCCCCAAACCCGCTCCGTTCAGCATTAGGGATCTTATCAGGCATTTTCTTTGGTCGTAATGTTCCACCAAACCTGTACTATTTTCTGTTTCTTATTATTGTTTCACCATTAGCAATACGATTTCATGCGATAATTTGAAAAATGGAGAGCCCACTAATAATGATCAAGCTATATCCTTAACAAGTCTTTAATAATATCATTAAACATAAATAACGACAAGCTACATCTGTAAAAAATCACAGCTTCTCTTAGAGATATGTCACAAAAAATGCTTCTATCTCCGTGATTATGTTATGTAATCTTAATTTCAAAGATAAAAAAAATCATTTTCTTTATTACATAAACAATACTCACATTATATGTTTCGGGGCGCGGATGTTGTTCCTCATCCCCGTCGTGAACCCGATAATTATACTCGTTAAGGACACGAACAAAGTTCTGTAAATCGATAAGGATGCCCCGCCTCGCCTTAAAAAGTTCGAGTTTTGATTTTCCCTGGGTTTTTTTCCATCCTCAATACGTGTGCCACCGGAATTCACATGAAACAAGACTAATTATTGAATCTCTTATAGGACCCCAAAGCAGGGCCTCACAAACCAAACTGTACAAACAAACCAAGGGGACGAGATGACCCAAACCAAACAACCAAAACAGAATTAAGAACACATATACAATTATGAAAATAAATTGAAGTGCCTGGCCACCCAACAGGTCCAATCCGGCTTCAGCTTCGAACCTATACGAGTTACTGTCATAAATATCAAATTAGTAAATTAAATTAATTTATATGCACAATATTATAAATATAAAATTAAAGCACAAGTTACTATCATAATTAAATGAATAAATGAGATTGTACATATATGAACGAATCATGCTATTCTTCATTATAAGTATTAGTAAAGATATCTGAAAAAGTATTTTTTTTATCTCTGTTGAATAAAGACTCATGTTAATTTTCTTTATAAGTTTAAACTGTGCGTACTCGAACACGGCTAAAACTATTATTGACGGGGAAATAAAAATTAAACTTAAAACACGTGTATTAATTAATATTAATTAAAAATTTATGTAAAAAACTCGTTTGCACATGAGTATTATAACTATGTGAGTATTAAATGTTTTATATAATTTATGGAAATTAAACATGAGGTTTTAAAAAGTGATACAAGTAAAATTATTATTAACAAGCAAGATTACCCGCGCGTTGCTGCGGGCGTTAATTTTTCGCGCGTTGTTGTGGGGCATTAATTTTTTTTTTCGGGTTTATTATTTCGGTCTCATGTTTAATAGTTTGTTTTTTTCTTATATTAAATGACAATCGCGCGTTACTGCGGGGCATTTTTTTTTTTATTGTATTTTGTGCGGGTTTATTTTTAATGATATATGGTATAATGCCCGATATAGGGTTTTCTTTTTTTTTCAATAAAGGGAATTTTTTTATTTATTTTTGGCCCAGGCCGATAGAAAGTCGTAAATAGTTAAAAATGAGAGTACGTCCCGTAAATTTTTTTTCTTCTTATTTTTGGCCAAAGAAGGGGGAGGGGGGATTATAATGTTTTTTTTTACCGAGCCCTGGTCAAAGAGGGGGGTGGGGGGATTATAAATATCAAAATGAAAGCATTTCGGAAGATGATGAATATTAATCTATATTATCATAATGAAATTTTTTGGCCGTGCGTGTTATCACCGGTTTAATAGAAAAGTAAAGAATTTGTCAAGTTGGATCCTCAATTCCCGTCTGTTACTCTGTTATGATTGAATAAAGCATATAAAAATGCATGCATACGTGTTTCTGAACAGTATAGCCATAATAAACCCTAAAACAATCAAGATTAGCAGCAGTTCATAGCGTGCGAACCAGGAGTTCGAGGTGGTAGATCGATCGATTTCGGAGCTGGAGTCGATTTTAGAGGTAGATCTAGAATCGCAGTACTTGTTAGTACTTAGTGGTGCCTACTTGTTTAATTAGTCTTTCTATATACGTTTTCAGCAACCCACGTTACCCACCTGGCAAATGACCTTCAAAGTCACTCTCAAATGGTGACTATTCTTGCTGGACTGGTCTTGTTAGAAGACCATATGTTCATGGAAATATTTACATATTTTGATTTCACACTCCTAAACTAAAGCATATCTTGCAGGAAGGATTTCTAGATTCAATAGTATACGAATTTTAAAGAACGCCCTAAAAAAACAATTGTCTCCTCTATATTTGTGTTGAACGACTCGAAAAGTATTGTACTAAGGACACACTAGTGGTTTCATAGATACTTCATTGGATTAATAGAAATCGAACCTGAATTGGTTTGATTGGACATTCCATCCCAAAGCTGTTTGTACTTAAACCTCGTAAACTTATCCTCTAGACATGTTCCTAGTTTATAATGGATCGCTGCTAAAAAAGGTTTATTATATCTAATGTGCGGTTTTTAATTATACTTTTATTTATATGAACCAAATTGTGACATTTTATCCATTCGGACCAGGTGTAACAGTTTTTCGTAGAGCCAGAGCCACCGTGTTCAATGGAAGCTCTGTCATCATCAGCCGGCATGGAAGTTCCGATAATGTGTAGTGATTCTATTAAATGGTTTTATGTCTCCGTTTCCTCCACCTTCGCTTGAGCTCTATGCTCCGCCCACTGAAGACGCATCATCTTTCTGTAACAAAGGAGATCCTCCTACCTACTTTATTTGGTAAAATAAAAAATGTCCATGCATTATTACTCTCTTCACTACTAAATATTTTATGGAGATTTCCAGCATCAAACTAGGGTTAACTTTTCCCAACATATATAAAGTTGCATAGCAGAGTTCTGTGATTTGATTGATATAAATGTTGCTATACATATACACTACAAGAAATAAGAGAACAGGTGACGATGTTTTCCCCGGCGACATTTGTCGTCGGAGAATAGTCGCTAAACGACAAAAATTTGTTCTACGTGGCACCAATTCCCGTAAAATTTTCAGTCAAAGAGTTCGGGAATTTTCCCCGGCGACATGTCGCCGGGGATAGTGTAGCGGGAATTTTTCCCGCTCACGTTTCCCCGGCGACATGTCGCCGGGGATAATATTTGGTATTTAAAAAAGATTAATTAGCGTAAAACGTAATGGGAATTTTCCCACTTACTTTTCCCCGACGATATGTCGCCGGGGATTCTTTTGTTTATTTTAAAAAAATAATTAGTGTTACTTAATTTAGTGGTGACGTGTACATAAGTATCTCCGGCGACATGTCGCCGGGGATACACTTAATTGGGCCTGAAAGTGTCAATTGGTTTGGGCTTTTTTATTACCAAATTGGGCTTCGGGTTTTTTGTACAGTTTCCCCGGCGACTTGTCGTTGGGGAAAGTGTTTGACTTTGTTGACTTTTAATTAAACTACGTTTTTTACGTTCGTTTTGGTTCGATATTCCGTATATTTTAACAAAAAATATATATATACGTTTTTAAGGTGATATCGTTATACATAAACACATTCATATCATAAAAGTTTAAACAAAGTCTTCACATACATGAAAAGACATAAAAGTTTAAACAATAAAACATACGAATTACATTGCACATGACAAACTACTCCAAATCAAGTTTTTTTTATCTCATTGAGAACTTCGTGAAATAGTGCAGCCGAATTAATTGTATGTTGTTCTGGATGCATATGCATTTCCATTGTTGCCTTGAGTACACTTATCTTTCCACGCAAGTTCTTGCAGTTTGAGCACTCTCTATTTCTTGAAGATCCTTGAGAATAGTTTGGAGGCGTTGAAGGTCCTGAAGAATAGCTTGGAGGTGTTGAATGTCCTGCAGAGTAACTTGGAGCTCCAGGAGAACTCATCAATTCACGAAGTCGGGTCTCTTTTTATAAAAAAATCCACATCCAAAATGTTTCGGAGGCTGTTAAATAGTAAAGAAATCAATTCTTTTAACAACTAACCAGAATATTTATATATTACACAAATAAAAAACATGTGATTGTTCACCTTTGATTTTGGACATGCATAGTATAGTTTACCGTAACTCTCAGGTTTATATGATTGTCGGGGAACTACATCTCCTTCTGCACACCTACACGCAAAATCTTCATGTGGCACCATCTTCACCATCTTTTTGTGGTTGTGATGGTAAGAGTGTGTGATATGTTTTTGGCGCAAGTTTTTGGCTGGATTATTTGGCGGGAGTATTTGGCGAGAGTTTTTGGCAGGAGTATTTGGTGGGAGCATCTCGACTTATCACTTGAACCTCTATGTATAACCATAACATATCGACTCGTCTGTTGAACGTCTAATGTATAACCATAACATATCGACTCATCCGTTGAACGTCTAATGTATAACCATAACATATCGACTCATCCGTTGAACGTCTAATGTATAACTATAACATATCGACTCATCCGTTAAACATCTAATGTACAACGATAACATATCGACTCATCCGTTGAACATCTAATGTACAACGATAACATATCGACTCATCCGTTAAACATCTAATGTACAACGATAACATATTGACTCATCCGTTGAACATCTAATGTACAACGATAACATATCGACTCATCCGTTGAACATCTAATGTACAACGATAACATATCGACTCATCCGTTGAACATCTAATGTACAACGATAACATATAGACTCATCCGTTAAACATCTAATGTACAACGATAACATGTCGACTCATCCGTTGGACATCTAATGTGTAACGATAACATCTCGACTCATCCGTTAAACATCTAATGTACAACGATAACATACCGACTCATCCGTTAAACATCTAATGTACAACGATAACATATCGACTCATCCGTTAAACATCTAATGTACAACGATAATATATCGATTCATCCGTTGAACATCTAATGTGTAATGATAACATGTCGACTCATCCGTTGGACATCTAATGTACAACGATAACATGTCGACTCATCCGTTGAACATCTAATGTACAACGATAACATATCGACTCATCCGTTGAACATCTAATGTACAACGATAACATATCGACTCATCCTTTGAACATCTAATGTACAACGATAACATATCGACTCATCCGTTGAACAACTAATGTGTAACGATAACATATCGACTCATCAGTTGAACATCTAATGTACAACGATAACATATCGACTCATCCGTTAAACATCTAATGTACAACGATAACATATCGACTCATCTGTTAAACATCTAATGTACAACGATAACATATCGACTCATCCGTTGAACATCTAATGTACAACGATAACATATCGACTCATCCGTTGAACATCTAATGTACAACGATAACATATCGACTCATCCGTTGGACATCTAATGTGCAACGATAACATATCGACTCATCCGTTGAACATCTAATGTGTAACGATAACATATCGACTCATCCGTTGAACATCTAATGTACAACGATAACATATCGACTCATCCGTTAAACATCTAATGTACAACGATAACATATCGACTCATCCGTTGAACATCTAATGTACAACGATAACATATCGACTCATCCGTTGGACATCTAATGTGTAACGATAACATATCGACTCATCCGTTGAACATCTAATGTACAACGATAATATATCGACTCATCCGTTGGACATCTAATGTACAACGATAACATATCGACTCATCCGTTGAACATCTAAATATTTAATTAATAATTTTTTTTTAAATAATTATAAAATTATAAAAAAATAATTATATACGAACCGACCGGAACGAACCGAGAAACCGGACCGACCCGGTCGAAACGAACCGATTATATATTTTATAAAAAATAATTGTAAATAATTATTATATATTTTATAAGTATCTTTATAAATTATTATTTATAAAATATAATTTATAACTAATAATTATTTAAAAAAAAAATTTTAATTTTTTTATTAAAAATTGAGAAAAGGAATCTCGGGCGACATGTCGCCCGGGATAGTGGCCCACCAAAATTTTCATTATCGCGCCAATAACGCTAAACGCCAATTTTTTTTACTTTCCCGGGCGACATGTTGCCCAGGAATGTCGCTAGGGTATATAAACTATCAAAAAGCAGATCTGGTGTTTCACTTAGACGAAAAAAAACTTTTATACTTATTAACCACCACCACCGGCGATCGAACCAGAAAAACCACCACTACCACAAGCCGCCCATCACCACCTCCTTCTCCACACCACTTCCGGCACCACACCCACCACCACCTCCGACGGTACCCACACCACCACCACCACTCACACGCACACGAGCACATGAAATCCTCCCATCCTCTAAACCATAATTATTTCATTAACCCTCTAAATGATAATTCTTTTACTTTTTTTTCTAACCCTCTAAGCATTAGCAGCCGAGACCAAGTGATAAACGGGTTAATTTTATATTTTTTTATAATTATTTTCTTAATAAGTTGATAATTATTTT
>BQNB010214353.1:0-10000 GCA_026074375.1 Tanacetum coccineum
GTTGCTATTTCTGTTGATGTTAACAAAGATAAGAGTGCACTGCATCCGTTCATTTTTAGTTCTTCAAGCTCATCTGAGAAGATAGATCGTACTCTTAGTCTTTTTACAGGGAGGTCAGGTAGTGGTTTTGATGCCGGGAGCATCCGTGCGGAAGATGTTGTAGGTGCCGGCTCAGAGGAAGTCTATGTTCCTGAGTGGACGGTGACCAAGGGTTTTGAGCTAAATGATGGGCGTTTGTGTGCCAATATGATTGAGCACTTCACTCCTCCTGCCTTCTTCCAGACTGTCCGCGGAATGGAGCATGAGCAATTATTTACTGAGTTCAATGTATCAGCCGCACACAATTTGAGTTTGAGCTCCGAGGTGAGGATGCGTGCGGAGTATAATATCTTGGAGAAGAATAAATAGAGATCTCTTGCGGAGGAGAAAAATATTTTGTTGGAGGCGAAAGACAAGGAGATTGAAGACTTGAAGTCTCAATTGCTTAAGGCAAAGGAGGAGTCCGCGGAAGTAACCCAACTTCGTGCTCAGGTTTCTGGTCTTGAGGCCACCGAGAACTCACTTCGAGGCGAAGTTGCCTTCGCCAAGGACCACAACGTCCTTCTTGAGCAAGAATGCAATTCTTTAAAGTTAAAAGTGACGGGCCTTGAATCTACTATTGATGAAAAAGATCATGAGCTTTCTGCATGTACACCATTCAAATGAGTAATAACTAATAAGAATGGCCTTTTGGCAACAATTCTGCTATGAGATTGTTGCTTGAGTTTAACCCATGTGACGTTAAGAAATTACCTATAGTTGGCAAAACAGGGGAGGGATTAGACATGTTTGGTAATTGTTCAAAATAGGTACGGGTGGCGTCAGGTGGGTTGGTCAACCCCTCAAGTCACTATTTTTAGTACATATTATTGACCCAAACACATAGTTTAGCTGTTAGTACTAATTATAGATTATACATAGGAGTTGAGAAACATTTTAAATTGCTCTAACCTTATTAAATAATTAATAATGCTGAATTCAGATTTGCACTTCGATATGTTAATTATGTGGCACCAATTTCCCTATGTCCTCTAAAAACTTAAACACGGTCTATTTTGGCCGTCTTCAACGTTAACATGCAGCATGAGCTTCAGTTTGAGTTTCATTTATATTTTCCATGTGATCGATAATGGCCTATTATAGTTTTGATCATTTTTATTACCAAGTATCACAGATTTCTTTCGTATTTATTGTTTTCCTGTTCCATATATGCACATGCTTTTCCATTGAATATATCTAAATTATGTTTGTCTAAAATTCATGTGTTTTCACTTAACCCGCAAAACTATCTCACATGTCCTAAGCACGACTTAACCCGCAAATCTATCTCACATGTCATAAATAGGGCTTGAACTCGCAACCATTTGGTTAGAGAGTTTCTCACATAACATACAGTATCATTGAGACACTTTTTTTCACACAACATGGGATATCATCGAGACACTTTATTAAGTATATTGTTTTCCATAGAGGAGAGTCATTTCTTCTAACCGATGCTTATCATAACATGTTACAAGTCTTGCTGGTAAATGTTGAAAGAATCCCTTTGAAAACTAGAAGATTGCTAATAATTTGTCTTAGGGTGAGCATGGTGCGGTTTTCTGCGGTTTTTGACTAAAACCGAATTGTAACCGAACTTTTGGTTTCAAGAAAAATAGAAACCAAACCGCACCATGGTTTGCGGATTTAGTTTTGCAGTTTTTCAGATTTTTACAGCACGCACCTCTTGGTGCGGTTTTTTGGGTTACAATATCTGTTTATTAGGTTATAACATCGCATATATTAAGTAAACACATCCATAACTTATATACTTATTAAATTATTCATTGATAATATGTAGGAGAAACCTTATAACACACATTAAATAATCAATGTGCCGTTTTTGGTTTTAAAAAATAAATATGCGTTGTGGTGCGGTTTTTGTGGTGCGGTTTTACGGGTAAAACCGCAACCGCACCGCAAAATGCGGTTTTTCATTTTTTTAAACCAAACCACGGTTTTTGCGGTGGTGCAGTTTTTACCATTCAGTTTTTTATGGTTTTTGTCCCATTATGAAGAGCCTTTGTGTTTTACATATGATATAGAAACCCCTAAAGTTCAAATATATGATTATCCATTTGGACGAACCATTATTATATTCAAATGGTTGAACAATTTTGTTCCAGATTATAGAAGTTTGTAATGTTAGTCATCTCCATTCACTCTCTTTACCTTGATCATTTCTTGATGCATATGTTATATTTTTCAGTTTATAGATATTCAATTATAAGTGTCATCAATTGCTAAACCATGATTTTATCAAATAACACATCAAGTCGACGGTATAAACATAGTTTTTCGGGTAAGTTGTTTGACCTTTTGATTGACTAATCTAATATGCAATACTTACAAACTATAATTATAGATAACTATTGTCTTAACATTAAGGATCTTACTACTGTGGTAGTGGTTCAAAGTGATGGTTTGAGTTAATGATAAACAAGACCATGATATCTTGTGGATAAGCTCAAATTAATTAGTACTCTCATTAATCAATTATTTTTTGTTGACGTATTGTTGATGTATCTTTTCAAAGAAAAAAAGTAGATATGTTAGAGAGATATGTAGTTAAATAGTCTTATTTATATCAATATTCACCATTTAGAAGATATGTGTACTGATAAAGACTTTGTTCAAAAAAAGAGAACTACGATATTGTCATGGTTGTTCACATAGGTGATAACTCTCTTCTTGATTCTTTGTTTTTAGTCTCTTCTTTTATTGTTCGATCATGTAATATTCAAAATATTAAAAATGGATTTGTCTGGTCTGGGTGTGTCAAATATTCAAAATGGTGGAGTTGGTTAAAAGATAATATGGAAAATGTTGTTAGGTTACCTTCATAAAAATTAGTCAAGTAACTGATTTGTGCTTGAACGTTGTAACTCTGTTACATCGGTAGGGTAGGTAGCAGGTTTGATTTAAGATGATTATTTGTGTCTTTTGCTTGGGTGACAAAATATAACATATCAAATACAGAGAAACAATTACCGTGAGAAAATAGAGAGGAAAATACACCGTTTTGTTATGAGTTTCCAAAATTTGGTCAACCACTTAAATTATTAGGGATGCAAACTCAGTTATTTCAAGTTGAAGGAGGTCACAAGCTATATTTTTTGTTTAAGGAAGTAACAAGTTACTTGCATGCTACCTTCTTTGTTTTCTTACTTTTAATAACTAGATTGGGATATTTTTATCATCAGCACGGTGATGTTGAGTAGTGTAATCAGCATGAAATGCATTTTTTTATTTGAGACGGCTTTGTTTATGTATCTTTTGAGAATTAAAGGCTAGATTAGGTAATAAACACCTTGGTGACAATTAAAGGCTATATAAGGAAATACATGCCTCGGTGATGTGGATGTGGATGATACATCACAAGTGCAAGCAAGTGATGATTTACTTAGTAAAAACACTATGATGACTTAGCAAATGATGACTTTACTTATATGCGTTGTTTGGAGTGCTTATCTAAACTTCTTATAGGGCCGTTTTGCAGTGCTTATTTAAATTACTTATAAGGCTGTTAGAAGTGATTATTTTAACTACTTATAGGGTTGTCTTGAAGTGCTTATTTAAACTACTTATAGAGGCTGTTTGGAGTGCGTATGTTAACCAAACACTTCAAAGAACTAAATTCATTTTAGATTTTCAAAGAGCTAACTTGAATTTGAAAATTGAAAATACATAGATTAGCATAACAGTTTCATACTAGAGTTAAGAAAAATTATATAACTTGCATATGTACATTCGAAAAGGAAGAAATACAATTAACTATTATGCATGGCGGATGGCTTTTAAATTAAAATGCCAACCCGATTAAATCGGTCAAAATTGATAAAAGGTTTGTTATCGAAATCATAAAACTTCAAAAGCATCACATTACTACTTAAGAAAACAAGAGATTTGATTGATACTATAATTTATTTAGAAAGCAAATATTTACACTTTACCTCATTGATTCTAATTTTTTCCGGAAGCTGGTATTTAAACTCGTGTTAAGTTGATAGAGCTCGAAATGATTGGCTACACATGTAAGAGGGTGTGGGTTCAAGTCGAGCAAGAGATAGATGTTAGACTAATGTATTGTGTGTGAATGTATGGTTTTGCTTAGTGAAAGTTTACCTTTAAATAAAGTTGAAAAAGAATATCGTAATGTACGTTAAACGGATGACTATTATATATGTGTATAATTAATTAGATATTGGTTATATAGAAGGATTGTTTGAACCATATAATTTATAATTGAACTCTTTTCACTTAAATTAATAATCATTGGCGTGGTTTTCTACATACAAGTTAGGCCATCCACTATGTTAAACATTTTAAAAGGTTTATACTTGTGTTATCACATTAAATTATAAACCTTTTTGTTCTATAAACTTATTCTAACTAGGCATAAACCTTTTCATGTTTTATAAACCTCTCACAGAATTAAATGCATTAAATTATGAAAATGTTCAATATCCTAGACCTTTTCGAAATAAACTAGTTTAATATGGATGCTCACTATCGGGTAGAAGGTTTTAATCCTCTTCAACTTTTTATAAACTTTTTTATAACCACCGTAGTGGATGCCCTTACGTTAATAGTTTCGGCTACTTTGAATCTACAATTTAACACGACTTTTCATTTAACAACATTGCTTTTTTGCTAAATCAAAAACTAAAATCGCCCGTCATGTTACATGTGAATAAGTTATTTAATTTGTATGCAAATAGTTGTCATCAAACTAAAAAAAATCTTATTTCTCTGTCTGTAAGGGGGTGTAAATATTTAGTTGCATGTCTCGAGTATTGATAGAAAATGATTAAGGAACTAAAATAATATTCTTATTTAAATGTATCCAATTGCTACTTAAGTATTTTTACATCTTTTATATTTTAAGTCAATAACATTAGGAAGATTAAGAAGTGAATAAAATATATACCATATTTTATAAGTGTTAATATATAAACTAATTTTTGTTATTAAAATTTTATTAAAGGACATCAAATATTTTAAGTAAGAGTCGCTGTTGCTCGGTGGTTGTAACTCTTTGTTCCAACAAAAACTTCAAAGTATAATGATCTGTGTGAATGATGAAGTGGCGACCTAACAAATAGTAGCTCCATTATTAAACAGCCAACACTAGTGCTAGAAGTTCGCGACCGTCAAAATATTTAAAATGGTTGTTAGGTGAAAGGCCCTTACTGAAATTTGCTACTGGATGATCTTCCTACGAAAGTATAGCCCCCATCCCTTCTGAAGAGGCGTCACATTCCACCGTAAAGTCTTTTGAGAAATCAAGTAAACGCATAACCGGAGTAGATATTAAAGTTTGTTTCAACTTCTGAGAGTCCGCAAGCCGTCAATAGACCAAAAGGAAATTTCCATTTTTTTTCTAGTGTGGGTTGTGATGGAATGGGCTAGTCATCCATAATTCCACAACAAAACGTCTATGGTACCAACTATACGCCAAGAAAACCACGGACTTCCTTCCATAAAAGGTTGGTAACGGCCATATTGGATTGCTATGGATTTTTTTCTTGTTCCACATGTACTCCTGCAAAATTAATAAGATGACCCCAAAACACAACTTAGCGGAAAATAGATGATCATGGAGCAATGTGAGGGCCTGCTCCAAATGATCCATGTGTTGATCCATACTCTGATTGTAAATTAATATATAATAAAAAAACAAATATAAATCGCCTCAAATATGGTCAGAATAAATCATTCATTACTGATTGAAATGTCGAGGGAGCATTGGTCAGCCCAAATGACATAACTTTAAATTTATAGCGACCCGAATGGGTTTACCCTCATTTGGAAATACCCAGATCACAAATCAAGTTTGGAAAAAACTGTTGCGCCATATAACTCATTTAAAATTCATCAATATTGGGAGTAGGGGTTTTTGTCGACCTGCTGAATTATTTAAGTATCAAGGGTTATCTTTCCTTCTTGACTAACAAAACTGGGCTTGAAAATAGGCTAGTACTAGGCTGTATAAACCTGGCTATTAAGAGTTTATCTTCTCAGTTTTAGTTTTTAGGGAATGAGGGTAGCAGGATGGTCGGATATTAGGTGGGGTAGAATTAGGAAACAAGGGAATAGAGCGAGACGTAGAGCGGAAAGGAGGAAGGGTTGTAGATTCATGAAAAAATCCCTTGGTATTTATAGATTAGTGGTTGTAACTGATTAGGTATGACAGGTGTGGTAAGTGTCGATGGCTAAATGTTGAAAAGAAGCAGATTTTTAGGGACCAGAAGAGATACCTTGTTAGAAACACAATTTCACAGTCTAACAAGAGAAGCTCGGTCTTGAAGAAAACTAGCGTTTCTAACAAGAGAAGCTCGGTCTTGAAGAAAATTAGCGTTTCATAGCTCGTTAGTTGGTTAATTAATTAATGATTAATGTAATAGGGCTGTCAAAGAAAAAGCCCAGAAAGCCCAACAAAAGCCTAGAATGGGCAGAACCTTTTTAGTATAAATACACCTAGTTTAGTCAAAATTAGGTTAGACATCATAGCTAGTCAATATTGTTATTAGGGTTTTTAGCCACCAAAAGGTTTTCTTTCAATCATCAATAAAATTTTAATTTTCTGCATCTTGATTCTACACATCATTGTTAAGGTTTGTATGAATGATCATGGAACCTACAATTGGTATCAAGAGCCTACAAGATTGATGAATTGATTTGGTTTGTCTTTATTTTTTTTGATTTTTGAAAATTAAAAAAAGGGGGTTTCAAAATTTTTTTTGTGTTTGATTAATTGTTTGTTTTGATTTTTGGTTAATAGATGGTTTGTGTTTACATTGATATCATAAAAACCATCTCTTTTGTGTTTACAAACATCTAGTGATTTTTTTTCTTTTGATTCGATTTATTTTAAACAAAAAGAGAGTCGATTTTTTTTGTTTAAGGTTCGAATATTAAAAAAAAGGAGAAGGGAAAAACAAGCGTCTTGATTGAATTCGTGGTCTTGGATCGTGTAATCATTACTTGTTCGAGCTAATCATATCTTTTGTAGAGATTTGTTGGAGATTTACAGGTTGTTCGTGGTGTTTTCTAGCAAGAAAAAGGTCCTTGGTTTCGTGTGTCGTGTCAACCGAACGAGAAAAAGGATTTGACGATCGAACGAGTTCAAATCTTCAAGCACCGAACGAGTTTCTTCTTAGAGAACCGAACGAGTGAAATTCTTGGACCGATCGAGTGCAAATCAAGGTGGATCGAACCAGTTAAATCTTGTGTGGACCGAACGAGAGGTTCGAACAAGTTTGTTTCTTCATACTTTTCTCTTGTATCTGCTAGCTTTTAGATTTAACTTGAATTTTTTCATATATTCTAGCTTAATAGATTAATTAAATCATTTTTCTAAAGTTTTTAATTTCGAAAATTCATAAAAAATAGAAAAAAGTTTTAAAAAATTACAAAAAATAATTTTTAGGTTTATAAAAAATAGCTTTAGTTTTACATTAAGAAAAATCATTTCATCATTTTAGATATAAATTTCATTTTTGACTTTATTTAATTTTAAAAAATAGGATTTTAATTTTTAAAATAGTTAAAAATAGTTTCCATAGCTTTTATAACATTTTAGACTTTTCTAAGCTTAGAAATTAACTTTCCCAATTTTTAGGACTTTATTTGCTATTTTTTAGGATTTAATTAGATTTAAATAGTTTTTAATTCATAAAAAATTCAAAAATAATCAAAAAAATATTTTTCTTTTTCTTAAAATTTTCTTTCGTCCTAATTTAGGTTTAAAAATTTAGTTTACATTTTTAGGAGTTAATTTTGATTTACTTGCTTTCTTGTCGCGTTTTATTTGCTTCCCGTTAATCTTTTTAAGTGCTTAATTGCTTTTAATTGTTCATTTTTATTAATTGTTGCTTTTATTTGGTAGTTATAGATCATCAAATCATCTATTTTCTTATTCAAATCATAATCCAAGCTTAAAACGTGGTTTCAATTGCACAAGTCGTTGGGGAAACAACCTGGGTGATCATACTTCCCGGTTTAGTATACGTATTATATATATATTGTATTATATATTTTTGAGAGTGAATTTTATCAAGGGTAACTTGGTAATTTTCTTAATTGCTCTTAAGGTTATATTAGTATATATATTTTATAGTGTATAAAACTATATCAATCAGTCAACGAAAAAGAACCAACTGGTTTTGCATCAATATGCCGTATCCATTAAGAAGATACGGTGTATCCGTGCCCTAACTTCATAAAGACATCCATGACAAGAATACTCAATACGCCGTATCCAGAAGCTTTCATACGCCGTATTAAGAGGTAGTTGATGAATATTTTAGAATATTATAACCGTGGAGCCTACGCTAAATACCCCAATACGCCGTATCTAACAGCGACCAATATGGCGTATCGACGTTTTTCCATACTCTATAAATACAAAACCCTAAAATCAGTTTTAGGTATGCTTTTAACCACCAAGTTCAATTTTCAAAAGATCTAAGAAGCCAAGAAGGTCCAGCAACGTGCTTTAATCCCTCAAAAACCCTTATAATTTCTATACGCTAAATACGCGTTCGGTTTTTGGTATCGTTCATTATTGTTTAGTTTACCTTAATCATTCATCTATGAAATTTATATAGTTACAATGGCTATTGGCCAATACCTTTAGGTATTAGCCATGTTTATGATAATTTAACGTTTGGTTTATGTTTATATTGATTGCATGCTTATTCATTTTTTGTTGTTTTATGTTTATGACTTTATACTCGTTTACATGCTTAAGTATGCGACCTATCATTCAACTGGATTTAGGAATATAAATAGAGCATTAGCTAGATTCCGGGATAGCTCTTTATATCTGCAATTTATATATCTAGAGCAATAGGATCGCGAATATTGACCTGTCTTTGCCCATGGTTTAGTGAACAAGTTAGACTAGCAGGTGACCTAGGATTAACAAATGACGTTCTGATTCCTTGTGTAAAGATGTGGACAGTAGACTACTAGTATATAAAGAGCCGTTAACTTGTAAGTTAGTAAAGTTTCGATGAGCTAGGATTCAATAAGATCACCATTATTGTCTTCTAAGATAGATTATAATCAACCATGAATACTTTATGCAGATGTGGTTAATTGAGTCATAGTTGCCAGATCTAGGTTTTAGGAAGAAGTACCGCCTAAATCTAGGAATGCTATATCAACAACGAGATAAGACAATCATTGCACTTATAAGCTAAAACCTGCGTTTCATTAGATTAAACATGGTAATACATTTCCCTTACATTAGGCTTGACCGCTTCTTTATGTTTTGTCTATCAACTTGTGTGTATTAACTGTCATCAAACTTAGGTTAGAATACCTAAAACTCGTGCCAGTCTCTTAGACTGAAAACCCCCCTTTGCGTTAGTTTAGGTTTAACTTAGGTATAATACATAATAAATTAGGACTAACTTAGATAACTAAAATACTGGTAGACTTAAGCATTAACACTCGCTCTTAGTGATCGACACCCTACTTACCAATGAACCTATAACTGTTTGGGTAGACTCCCCGTTAGTGTTGTTTTTAGGTAAATTCGGCAAAATATAAATAGTAAAACTTGATAATAAATATTATCTGCGCACAACAACACATCAATGACATTAGCCCTGAGAATTTTAGCGCCGTCTAAGGCACACACATTGCAATGTCCAGTAGCTAAAGACATGAGTTGGACCAAACAACGCTTTTAAGGGAAAAACAATGGCATTCATCTTATTATATTAAACAATTCCATTATCATTTCTGTAATGCCCCGACCCAAAAGGGTAGAAGTATTACAAATATGGTGTGACATCAAAGCATACATAATCATAACACAAGCATAACCAGCGGAAGTCTTAAATAAATAACCAAAGGAAATAAGTCAACATGACTTAAGGTACATAAGTTCTCAAAGGATAAACATATC
>BQNB010214354.1:0-10000 GCA_026074375.1 Tanacetum coccineum
TAGATTTTGACCTTTTGCCTTGGTTAAGGACATTTGGTTGAGATTTGCATTTGTGTTATTTTATATGTATACTATATCACGAATCAAATACCCTTGAGCTTCTTAGACGAATCAGAAGACCTCTTCTTTGACACAATAAAGGAATCTTTGAAAGCAATACCAGACTGTCTTCTTTGTGTGGGCTCGGGTTTAGATTCAGATATAATTCTTGCATAAGTAGCATGAACTTCTCTTGCAACAGCTTCTTTGCAACATCTTCTTCTTCAGCTTTAGTTAAGCTGATAGATTTACCCAATTCCAAAGCTAAGTCTGGTTTAGGGACGATGTTGTCTTGCAGGAGTGATCTCTAAGGCCTTCCGAAAAAGATCACCACTCAGAGTAAACCATTTTTCATCAAGTTTGAAAGCTATAAACCCCAGTCTTTGCATCTTGAGTCAGAGTATTCCAGAACAGCTGAATGTAGATAGAAGGGAATTTCTTGATGCAGTGAATGCCCTAACAAAGTTTGTGTTCTTGAAATATCAACTGAAATGTGGAGGATAGAATTCTTCTGCAACTTTTGTAGATCTTAGAGAAGATTTCCCTTTCCAATCTGTAACTGTTCTGAGCAATGAAGGATCTGTTCATCTCATCTTGTAGGTTCAGGTGCAAGAATATTCTCTTCTGCCATCGTATCTGTTAAAGAATATCAACAAAGATAGACAAACATAGCATATAATCAACGTTAGATAAAGATGTTCGCCTTGAGTTTGACATGCCCTTGATATTCAGATTAGCACGAAGATATTCCACATTAGAGTCACTGGACATTGGGTTAAGTCAACATTGGTCAACCTTGGTCGATGGTCTAGAGATTATCTGATAGGCTCAATGACAAGTTAACTAAGCCTGTATGAGAGTCAACAAGACAAATGGTCCTTTGGAATAGGCCTAAGAGGTTTATTGGGCTTATTGGGCCAAGACATGGACAATTAGCCTAAGACGCTGCCCAACAGATCACCAAACCGCCATGCAGTAGGTTAACATTCCGCCATCAAGAATATGCAACCGCTATCTAACATTAAGCAAGATCCAAGGCATTTTAGATTATCTTAATCTCCTAGCAGACAGATTTAACACCCTACAGACAGATTTAACACCTTACAGATTTAACACCCTACACTTTCACATTTGACCATTTTATACACATTCAAAGACCAAGATAAACCATTTTAATCACATTTAATTCACTATTCTCCCCTTCAAAAATTGCATATGCGATTGCCATTTTTGATCTAGTGAATTATAATACCAGCTAATGTACGTTGGTCCACTTAACTAACGAACAAGCATGGGAAAATATGAAGCTTGTTAATGAGAATGGTCAAAAACAAGAAGATTTCTCTTCTTTTGAAGATAAAGCGCACTGAAGCGTACACTCTCCTTTTCTTTGAAAAACTGGTTTCGTACAAAAGAATACGAAAGCCATCAACTTGAGCTAACAAACATTGAGTGTTTCGAAAGTAGCTCAAGACCGAAAAGATTTCTCTTTTCGTTATTAAGGATAAATGCACTAACACGTACATTTTCCTTTTATCTGAAGATGGGGTTGCAATCTAACATTTGATTACAAGCCATTACCATGAGCTCAAAACTTGGAATGTTTTGTTATATTAGCTCATGACCGAAAAGATTTCTCTTTTCGTTGTCAAGGATAAATGCACTGACACGTACACTTTCCTTTTCTCTGAAGGCGTACACCTTTCTTTACTTTAAGGAACAGGGCTTGAAGAGATGCCAGCAGACGCCATTTGACATTAAGGAACGAGGTTTGAACCGTTTTGTTCAAACGTCATCAAGATGAAGAACGAGGCCTGAACTGATGTGAACAGACATCATGAGACAATGAGGACCGAGGCTTGAACTGCTGTGATCAAGCGTCATTTGCAGCATGTTCATCAGATTTGAATTCCTTGAACTCCTGACGTATGAGATATCAGTCTTTTTGGTAACCAAACTCTGAGTCTTTCCTTTAAAGGATTGACAGGTGTACCTGCACTTGAGTTAGAAGTACCTGCACTAAAATAAAGAGTTTGATTGCATTCATATGGGTTAGTGATATCATCATTTGAACCATTTGGAGGTTCACTGTCAACTTTGGTTGTGCTATCGGTGAACATCTTTCCAGTAGGTATCCACCTAAGACTAACAGTCTTGAAAATTCTACCCGTTGGTTTCCACCTAAGACAAGATCTAGGAGTGTTTGGTTTCTCATGCACAGCGGAAGACTTATTGAGAGAAAACCTTTGTCCTATACCAATCTGCCTACCAGGTTTATGAGTGTGGTTCTTTGGTTCAACGGGATTGTTGTTTCTGATCTTGAGGGACTGAACTTTAGCACGAGAATTCACCTTATTCAGGATCTTTGTTATACAATCATCATGATTTGTATTAAAGATATATTTATGACAAATCGAACAAACAAATTCTTTGGAGTCCAAGAAGAAACTAGAATTCCTAGAGTGATCTACTAGAGGCACACCATTTGACATTCCACCACTACACTTAGATACAGGAGAACTCCTATATATGTTTCTAGGTTTTGGTGTACAAGCATTAGGAGTGCAGTGTGCTATAGTAGAGGCCATATCCCTATGATTAGGAATCCTGGTTTTGTCTTGTGTCATTTTCCTAGCATTCTCTAGAAAGTACGCATGAACCATATCATTAGAACCATACGATTCTTTATGACTATTCCTAGAGTAGTTAGGTGCATTCACCTGATGAGGTTTTGCAGCAGCAGATTCTCTAACTTTAGGCAAATAATGAGGAGTGACTGTTTTTGACAAATCATTTTTCTCATCAACTTGGGAGGCAAACCGTGGTCTTGAAATTCTAGGTCGTTCAGACGTAAACGCATTCGGTTGTCTAACAACTAAATGGTTTCTAGATGGTTGTAAAGGCGGTTTTCCTAAGATTGATGCTTTGGCAAACTTAGTATCCACGCTATTTCCTTTTATCTTTCTAAGTTCATTTTTTAATGCCGCATTTGCAAAAACCTTTTCCTGAATCTGAGCTTTTAAATCAGCATTTTCGACAGACTTTTGATTAATTTGAGAAATTAAAGATTCACTGTTGTCTTTATTCTGAATGCGTGTCTTTTTAATTGAATCATAAAGTTCTTTGTAAGTCTGTTTCAAATGCTCATTTTCTTTATGTAGTTGCTCATTTGCTGCAAGTAATTTAGCCACACTGTGTTCTAATTCGATGTTAATAGTTTCAATTACATCGATGTTATTTTTAACTTTGGCTTCATTACTTGTTTCCTTCACACTTTTAATTTGTTTCTTCAAGTTGCAAATTAGTGTGGTTCTGGCCAGTAGCTGAGCTTTCAAATCATTAATCACAAAAAATTCACGAAATTCAGGAAATTCCTGATTCTTACATGGTTTGTTACTTTGAAAACTTTCTTCCTTTTGTTGAATTTGTATTTCAAGTGAAATACAATGTTTTTCCAGTTGTAAAAATCGTTTTGAAAGTTCATTGTAAATTTCCTTATCAACCATATCTTTCGTTTTGAGAAGCTCAGTTTTAAGCAAAGCATCCTGGTCAATCTCTCCTCCCCTATGACACATATTTGTTGAAGTAGGAGTGGTATTGCTATCAATAGTTTCCAACAGATGTGTGTCATAACTGGGTTCAGATTGCTCAGTATGTTGTTGTTCATTAGCAAGGATATTATGTAGAGCAGTCAATTGTACCTCAGCAAATGGCTCTTCGTCATTTACTGGTCCGATCCGACCCCTGGCAATCCAATGCTTTACGTCTGAGTTTAAAATTAGCTCTAAAGGTTGTCTCTCAGTGACAAATTGTGTTGTGTAACTGTGTTTTCATTCACTGATTTTGCTGATTGCTTTGTGGTTTACTAAACTCTATCCAACTGCTTTTCGGAGACATTCAATACTGTCATCCATAGCTTGAACAGGATTTTATCTGAACAGCTTGTGATGTAGGCTATAATCTAACGTATTTTAATTACAAGCTCTATGAATGACCGGACTTGAGAAACCTGGATACACTTGAAGCGGTCTTTCATAGAGCTATTGTAATTACATCGTAGATTAAGCATACAGACACAGAATGTTAAACGAACCCACCCGTATCCCTCCGATTCATCCTAAATCCATACCCATATCCCTCTCATACAACTAACAATTCACTCTAAGCCCCCCCCCCCCCCCCCAACACACCACCACACACCCCCACCCCCCCCCCCCCCCCCCCCCCCCCCACCCCCCCCCCCCCCCCCCCCACCTTCAGTGTAATCCAGGTTCTCAAAGAAATACACGTCTGTATGCACTAGGTTCCCAGCGCGTGAAGTCTTCGATGTGCTTGTTTGCAACCTTGGATTAAGAAGATCCGTTGCATTTACCCCTTTGGAGGCAAGTCATTCCTTGAACTGTGTTCTGAGTGCTTTTGGAAGACAAGTCTTGCATTAACCCCATGAGATTCTCTCTTTAAAGTTGTAGTAGCCTTAATGATCGATTATGAAACATCTTTAAATTTGAAAGTCTGATGCTCTTCACAAAGACATGAGCGAAATGAAACCAATGTTCAAAACGCATATGAGTCAAAACGCAACCAATGGTCAAAACGCAATGAGTCAAAACGCAGTGAGTCAAAACGCAATGATCAAAAACGCAACCAAGGTAAAAACGCAAGAGTCCAAAAGCAGTGAGTCAAACGCAATGAGTCAACCGTAATGAGTCAAAAAAAAAAACGCATACAGCAGGACAGTCAAACAAGCAACAAGAAGAAATCAAAAGCAACAAGATTTTGCAGTTTGTTCAAACGCAATTAGAAAAATACGACTTTTTCACCAAAAATGCCTTATATTCACCCTTTTTTGACCTTTTTTAACTTGATTTCTCTAGCACAATTAGCTCACACTTATGCCTAGATCTTGCTTAATAAAGATAAAACATTCACACTCATCTAAGCACAAAATTCGGGGTTTGAATTTTTTTTTTTTTTTGACTTCTTTTTTACCCAGAATTGATCTTGTTGAACCTCTACGATATCAACCACGAATCACACGTGGCTCTGATGCACAATTGTGGATCACATCTTCACCAATAATAAGATTAGAGAGAGTTAGAGAAGAGAGAGATGGATGGAGAATATGTAAATACACTAACGCGTGTGTGTCAAAGTTTTTTCCAACCCTTCTCCATGCTGTGATTGAGAGGGTTTAAATAGTTCTTACAAAAATGCCCCATAAAACGGGCTATGGTGTGGGCTTACAGTGGGTAAAGACCCGGCCCACACCATAAATCATACGATTACTAATAAAAACTATGAGCTATGCTAAATATAAGAAAGCATGGGGTGACCGAGTCTTTTTCTTCCTTTATCCTAACAAATAATTAATATGCAAAGTGGATCAAACTATCATTATCATAACATACATAAAAATATAACTTCATTTTAGTATTAAAATGTAACAATGTATAAATAGCTTGATTTTATTTATAAAATAAATTAGTTATCTCTCATTATTAGTAGTTTGAAAAATCATTTATTTCAACGATAGATACACCAACTTTCAAAACAGATAAACCAATTAGAAGTGTCTGACTCGAAAGGAAAGGTTAAAATTAACTTTTTACGCTAAAACAAAATTTTAGTTTTGGACACTCTATGGCATTTTGCTTATTTGACAAACTTAAATTTTGAATTAGTAATTGAGACCTATTCCATTGGAAAGTACACTCAAAATACTTTAATTTTGGTTTTTGAATCATCGAAATCGACAATACGGGTTTAAATTTTTTCTATGATGTTTGAAAGTTTGACATAAACTAAAAATTAGTTCGGACAAATCAATATGGACGGATCCAGGTTTGGTGGTTACGAGGTCGCATGAAGGAGGTGACATTTTGCAGAAAACATTTATTTCACTTTTTAGACATATTAATCACTTTGTTAGATCTTAAAAAGACATTCAAAACTATTGTACCACTTTATATTTAACAACAAATACTCAAAATTGTAAGTACTAAACAACGAACTTTTCAAATTATGTGTTGCTTGAAAGGAAAATTTGAGGAATGAACCTTGTCTATTTTTAAAACCATTTGTTTTGAAAACTAAAGCGACGTGGCTCTAGTATCAATTGTAGAATCATAGAGGGGGGTGAATACGTTTCCATTATCAACTTAAAAACTTTTGTATCAAACAATCAATCAAGTTTATACTACAATAACTATACTAAAGAATATCAAACAAATAATATCATCACAACACAATATATAACACAAACATAGATGCAATGCAAATATAAATATAAAGAGGTAAAGGAAAATATAAATGTAAAGCGATAAGTAAAAGAAAGCGCTAACCAGATACGATGATTTATAGTTGTTCGGCTACGAAGCTCCTCTTCGCCCTACTCCACTCCTCGAGTACCCAACTCAAGAATTACTTCACTAGATTAACAAGCTCCTTTAAGACGGAGAACTACAACGTCGCTTACCCTTATTCCAGTTACTAGCTAAATACCGAGTCCTACTTCGCTGGTAGAACCAAACCTAACGTCGCGTACACTTTATCCAGGTACTAGTAAATACGAAGTCTTCTTCGGGTTCACAAACCCGTTTTTTTATGGCCCAAAATAACAAACCCTTGTGTTTTATAGCCTAAAACAAATAAACCACGTCAACATTAGTTTGTTGTATAATGTTTGATAACAAATGTGTATAATGATGATCCAAGACATAATTGTCAATTAGATGTAAAAGCCTAATCTAAAACATCAAGATCACTAAGCATGATGTTGTTGATTGAAAGATGACAAGCTCTTGCTGTTGTGATAATCTTCATATTTTGTAGGTATGTGGTGGATGATGATGCAAAGATCTCTAAATTTCTTGAATGGCAGGATCATGTAGATCATGCTTGCAACAATAAAGTTAGAAGCATTATAAACAAGGGTTATTGGGGTTTTTTGATGATATGATTAATTGTGTTTTTACATTATAAAAACTTGTTTATAATGATCCTAAATGTTGATCCCAATAGAATAGATCTTGCTTAGCTTGTATAAGGCTAAGTTGTATTGAATAAATTCAAAAACAACTATGATAGAAACTTTGATTATGAATATCAAAGACTATGTGAAATCTAGTCAATGATACTAAGAAGAATTTCAATGAAATAGTAATGAACAAGATCAATAACAAATAGTTTACCAAACTTTCAGCCTCAATATAATACGAAGCTATAAAACAAAATTATTTCTAGATTGATAGAACAGTGAAAGGATAAACTACGAGCTATATTGAACAGTAAAATACACGGGGTGACCGAGTCTTTTTCTAATATCTAACATTATATGTATCTTTTACAAAAATATCTCATACTTATCCCGTAAGTAATCTTGATCAACAATCTTCATCTTTATCCTTTCTTTTGTCTTTATCCTACTAATAGTAGAAACTCTGCTAGCAGTCATAATCTTTCATCAGTTGTAACCAGCAGCATTAACTGTGTACAAGCAGTAGTAACTACTTAGAATTTCTTCATTCTTCATCAGCAATACTAAGTTACACTAGCAGTACTAACTTTATGCTAACAGTTGTAACTTTACTTAAGCAGTACTAACATATACTAGCAATACTAAGTTACACTAACAGTAGTAACTTTTATACTAGCAGTATTAACTACTTAGTAGTATTTCTTCTAAGTCTCTGAGTAGTCTTAACTTCCATTAGCAGTAGTAATATATACTAGCAGTAGTAACTGGCAGTACTAACTACTTAGCATATTTTTCACTAATATCACTAACAGCACTAAGTTATGCTTAGCAGCAGTAACTCTAACCTTAGCAGCAGTAACTTCCAAACAGCTTTAAAAGTTTTTTAATCCTAACAATCCTCCTTTAAACTTGATGTTCATCTTCTGAATCTTTAAGTTTCTTGATTAAAAGCTTTATCTTTACTATGAGGATGCATTCAAACACTTCCAGGATTCTTGACTAGTTTAGTCATGAGCTTAAGAAGTTGATAGCACATTTCATTCCAATGGTCAGCTTGAAGCTTCTTGTTGAGCATTGCGGTGATTGTTGCAGGTGTAAGTGGATAATTTTTCTCTACCAGCATAAAGATATGCAGATTTTAAAATCTTATAAAATGTACTCCACTTAAAGAAAATAGCTTATAAACTGTCACTTTGTGTCCTTGTAGATTTCTCCATACATCACTTTCTACATCAGGTTCAAATATCACTTTCAGATCACCCCATAACACTCTTTCATATGCCTCCTCTGGTATTGATGACCTATGTTTAGCTTTAACCAACTTTCAGAGTGTTTCCAAGTCTCCTCTGCTAATATTCTGAAGCATCTTAATCATTGATGAGTACCTCCTTGAACTTCCATCAGCTCTTATGATTTGAAAGTATCCCATCTTTCCTTCTTTGATGATTTTCCAGTCAACAATAATTGGAGGATTAGTGGCTAGTGGTATAACATCAATTGCTACCTCATCATCAGGAACTATCTCCATATGCTTTTTCATCTCTACTTCATCATCTACTTCAGCTTCTACATTCTCATCTAACTTTTGCTTCTTTGAATTGCCAGACTCAAGTTCTTCTCCTGCTCTCTTAGAACTGCTTTCTTGTACCATCTATGCATTCTTGGAGCTCTCTTTTACCAACTCTATATCCATATCTACAAACATGTTTACCCTTGTCATGGCTTTATCAAATAACTTTCAAATTTCATCATAGTTTTTGCTCTTTAACTAATTTTGTTTGTATCCAGCCATGTGTTTCAGATAGGTAGACATTTGACTTCTCTTCTGAGCTTTAGTTGGGGGTTTTCTTCTCTGATCTTCTGCTCTAAGTCTTTCAAAATGCTTCTTTCTTTTATCCATGAGCTCCACAAACATATTTGACCTTTCTTTAATGGTAAACTCATCCTGCTCTTGTGCCTGTAATCTCGCAGCTAGCTCATAATCTGCATCTATCATAGCTTGAACATTATCCCATTCAGCAATGTTTGCATCTTCTTCCTTTTGTCTTGCCAGTCTTTCCTCTTCTTCTAGTTCAGCTTGCAATTCTTCTTGAAGTCTTTGAGTAATTTCTTCATCAATCAAAATTTGATCTTTCTTTTTCAAAGGTTTTTCAAGCTTAACCATTTTTGCCTTGCCTTTGTCTTTAGCCTGTGGAAGTTGTGATGGTTGTGAAGGTGATGTTGTTGTTGTAAATACCCTCTAGCCTTGGGTTTTGCAACTTTGATCTCTATTAGAGTTTGAGCCAGGGTCAATTCAGCAACAATTTTTGTTGTAGTACTGTCAGTAGTAACTTCAGTAGTACTAATTACAACATTAGCAGTAGTAACTACTTCACCAGTAGTAGTAACTGGATCAGCAGTACTAACATCCTTTCAGCCATATCAACCTCTTTCTCTGCCATATCTTGTTCATTATCAAGAACACCAATATCAAACATTAAATTATCATCATACCTCCCTTGAGTCTCATCAACTAATGTAACCTCTGCATCTTGGTCAATTTCATCAATTTTCCTCCCCTTTTTGGATGCATCCTCCTGATCACCCAAACCTTCATCTTCAGAGGAAACCACTCTTGCAGATCTACCAATCTTGAATAATCTTTTCAACCCTAGAGTTTTTGACTTCCTTTTTCTTTCCAGCTGCTTGACTCTCTTCTTTAAATCAATAATCTCTGCAGCTTGAGAGGTTTTTGTTTTCTCCAAGTCAAGAACTCTTTGTGATAAGCTGGTACAAAGTTCCATCAATTCATTTATTATCATCAATTACAAGTTCTGTAAGACCACTAAGGTGAGGATCCTTAGTGTCTTTCCTCTGTTTCCTTCTAGATTGTTTCTTTTGAGGTTTAGATGTTGATGGTTGAGTAGTAGTGTGTGTATGATGGGAATCAGTTGGTATCTCTGAACCTTCACCTACTTGTTCTTATGCTTGAACAATCACGGTTGT
>BQNB010214357.1:0-10000 GCA_026074375.1 Tanacetum coccineum
TCTCTTTCCTCTTTCTCTCTCTAAATAACTCACCTCCTCATTTCTAGTTCTGATTTCGTGATCGATTGTATGAAGTGAAGTGTTACGGGATCTTACACAATCACGAATCAAATAAACACACATCATAACAAAGCATTATTCATAGATAGCATGAAGAAACATACAAAATTAAAACGAATGAAAGTGAAATAAGGAATTTTTAAATATACCCAAATCAAATCCCAGCGTTTGTTCGTTAACGAAGATAACCGACTGAAAAACCCATCAAAACACCCACCACGTACGGGTATAAGTCACACATTATCCCCGGTTGTGGATTACAGTTGTCGCTCATGCAAAACAATACCATTGTTAGTGGGGAATTAATGAACACCGGTGTTAGTGGGAAGAGACGGAGCAAGTGTGTGAAATGGATATAACCCGAAAGAGAAAATATGAGGATTGGGTCTAACCCGGTTGCAAAACGTAGACCGGGTCAAACAAAACATGAAAACCCACCGGGCCAGCTACGATCGAATACGAAGCAGGTGACGGACTTGGTCAGGCTCGCCAACGGGCTGACCCGACGCCCACTCCTTGTAAGGTTTATATAATATGTTTTATCCTCCATATAACCAACAACAAAATCAAATGTACCAATCGTTTAGCCAACAACAATATCAAATGTATCTTCCACAAATGTCATCACCACCGTACCAATCTCAACGTTGAACCTTTTTCTCCGGTTAACCGTTTTGGTCTTAATGACGAATTTGAGTCGTTATTCGGGTATGCTCTGGGTCAAGGTTTGGGTGGTCCATCTGTACTCGTTTAAGACGACTCTCCCGTCAAAGAGGTGGCACCCATCAAAAGGAAGACTACAAAAAGGCGTCAACGATCCAAAAAGATGGAGAACCAATCAAATGAACCATGGAGCTCTCAGGAAGAGACAACCTTATGTAAAGGTTGGATAGACACGTCCGAGAATAACGTTGAAGGAATTGCTAAAAAGTCGCAATGGTTTTGGACGGAAGTACTAGGTTACTTTGAGAATGAAATGAGGGAATATAAAAGAGGATACAATTCTCTCAACTGCAAATAGAAAAATAGGCTTCGTCCTAAAGTTACGCACTTGTGTGCGGTTTACGTAATGTAAAACGGAGGCACCAAAGTGGTGCAAATGACCAACTAATCTAAGATTAAACGTGTATTGAGACTCGTTTTACTTATCATGCGCCCTTCACACCGATTAAATGGTGGAAAATTATAAAGGACCATAGCAAATGGAAAGCGGTAGAAATGCCAAGGTTTTACAACAAATCCAAAGAAACTGCTTCAGAAAAAATCACGGATATAGGAAAACACCTCACGCGCCACTTTCGACTCAGCACAAGTTGGTTTAATTAGAACGAAAGAAGCAGCTGATTTAGAGGATGTAGAGGTTCAGAAGGTTCGACCAACGCGAGACAAGGCTAAAAAGAAAGGGGCATCATCCTTTGTTCGTTCAGAATCTTCAACTACCGGTACACCTGCTCTTATTGACCAGTTGGTCCATAAATGGACAAACGCAGCATCAGGTCAATTTTTTAGCAGGAAGGAATCCTCGGGTGAGTATTTGATACTAAAGGAATGACAATTGGATTTGGAAGAACATGCGTCTCGAGGCCAGGTGAAATTGGAAAGAATGACGCTTGCACAAGCAAAGAAATGTGAACAAGAGAGACTTATAGACAAGAACTTGAGCTAAAATGTGAAATGTTTGAATTTAAACAACAAACAAAAATGAAGAAAGACATTATTTTCTAAAATGAACCCGATGACCATTTGACCGAAAGAAAACGACAGAGGGTTTTGAAGCGAAAAATAAAAGAGCGATAAAATTATACTATTAGTTTAAGTTTTAAATTTTTTATTGTAATATTTTTAATTTTATTTGTATTGTTAATGTAATGTTTTTTAATAATTAATAAAATTTTAATTAAATAAAAAGTATTGGTAAATTGACTCTGATACGATAAAAATGATCCAAGCCATGTAGGTCACTTTTACTACTAATATTATCCATGTCTATAGTAGGAAATGTTTTTGATACTTGCATTTTTGTTGCGTTACGTGTTATACAAAACATGGTATAGTGAAGTACTAGTAATTAATTTATCAGCAATAAATTCTTTTGAGAAAAAGGGCGACTACCTTAACTATACAGCCATCGAAAATTACGGGTGAGTGAGAGAGCATCAAATAGTGGAGTTGTGTCGGTATCCAATAGTCAACGAAATCATCAACGGGTACCCCTGTTGGTACCCCCCTCTCCCCCATGAATAGTGTCAAAAAGGTACAAAAGATTTCTTTTGTACCTTCTTTTTTACAGTGCAACGCAGTTTTTTATCAGTTTATGTTTCGTAATTTTTGATAGTTTCATACTTTTGACCTGTTAAACTTTATATTTTTCGTTCCGTTTTTTCCGTGTCACAGTTTTATAACATATACAAAATTATAAAAATACAAAAAAAATAATAAAAAAAAAAAAACCAGAAAAACCCGAAAGTACAAATGATGATTTAGGGGGTACATATATCATAAGCTATCATCAACTTTTACTACCCACATTGTGAAAAAGCATGTACTGGTGTGTGAACCATACAGCCCTTGTTTTTTTTATTTCATCTTATTCAGATTACAAATCATAATTACTAGTTATAGAATGTCTTTGTAAATGATTAACTTGTATACTGTCTATTAATTACTACTTATAGAATGTCTTTGTACATAATTTATTTGTGTAGTTTCAAGTTACTTTTATTTGATGTAAAAGAATACTTTTATTAACTGTCAACTTTCAAAATGTACAAAATTTTACAAAATTCATTAAATTTTGTTCTCATTGATTAGAATACAAAATTGACACTTGTTTTGAGATATACCAAAATATTTTTGTAGACACCTAATATAAGACGGAAAGTGTATCTAACATGAGTTTTACAGTTGTGCTTCGTTTGCTATTCTTTGGCATGAACTCCGTTGTAAATGTGTGCGTTATTCATCGTCCCATAAGATTGTTCTCTCTTAATGATACTAATTCGTTAGAACTAGACAAAGTCTACCCACACTACCTAGGAGGGCAATTCAAAGTTCGAAGGTGTTTTAACCACATGTATTCAAATGGGGTTTCAAGTGTTAGATACATTCTTGATCAATGCACATGTGTAGTCAAAATGCTTTACGTTCTTCATGGTAATCCTATGGTTAAATTTAAAATCTATATTTTGTATTTTTGGTTCAGGATCGGAATAAAATCTACTTGTGTTTACACCTTGATAATAACAAGCGGGATTATCGCGCGTTGCTGCGGGTCGTTATTTTTTCACACGTTGTTGCGGGCCATTAATTGTTTTTTTAATTTTGTACGGGTTTATTTTTTCGGTCTCATGTTTAATAGTTTGTTTTTTTTTTCTTATATTGGCATATGTGTTCGGCCTCATGTTTAAATAATTTTATGGAATTATGTTGCGGGTTTATTTTTTCGGTATCATGTTTAATAGTTTGTTTTTCCCTTATATGAGCTTATGTCTCGCGCGTTGTTTCGGGCCGTTAATTTTTTTTTTTAGCTGTTATTTTTTTTCCGAATTTTTTTTTTGTCTCACGTTTAATAGTTTTTTTATATGAGCTTATGTGTTGGGTCTCATGTTTAATTTTTTTTTACTTTGGGTCAGATGTTGGGCCAGATTGTGGGCTAATTTTTGGCCCACTTTGGTTAGTACTGTAGCATGTTGTAATTTTTTATTTTTTAGTTTGGGTCAGAAGTTGGGCCAAATTGTGGGCCAATTTTTTTGGCCCACTGTGGTTGCACTTTTACAGGTCAAACCTTAGTCAAACATTTGAGAAATGTAATATAGAGTAATAAATCATATTTTTGCTTTAAAAACTTCATGTTTGTGATGACGGTGGTTAAGCTTTATATAACATATCTTTTATTTTTACATTGTAGTATATCAAACTTTAATGAAATTAAATAAAAGAAAAGTAAGAACCAAAAATAATGATGCTCGAAGAAGATATAAAAACTTGTTTAGTTAAGATCTCGAACGTAAGAAGATATTGAAAATGTTATTCAAACCCAAACAAGTTTCAACAAAACGAGGTAAACTAATCTTGTCTTTTAATTAACTTGCCGGTAGTAAAATGTGAAATACTTTAGTCGATCCGTAGTGCATCAGTCGAAGGCATTCGTTGACCCTTTAGGCGACGCACAACATGCATCACACCCCCTCGGGGGACGCATCTTAGGCAGCACAAAATGAGGATATCGACCGAATTAATGGCTTACTTTGCCAAAAAAAACACCAACGACACAAAAAGTGACCATTTGGTGAATTATTTTAAATTTTTTTTTTTTTTTATCATTTACCTTTTAAATACCTTATAACTTCTCTATTTTATGTTATAATATTCTCATCTCGCATAATGTCTCAAAAAACTCTCAAAATCAAAACACCAAAAACCCAATGCTAACGACACGTTCCAAAGTCTTCAACATCAGTTTTCATTTGACCGGTTACTCACCACCTATTAATTTTTAACTTGCAAGTTTCGTATATCAGTCACAACAACAACAACAACAACCTATTTATATAAATAATTCGTTCTAACCTCCATTCAACTAATACCGATGTATTACCAACAATAACAATCTCAAATGTATCGTCCGCAAATGTTTCACGATTCACCACCACCATTTAACCAACCGATGGACCAAACTCAAACTTCTCAACAATGTTCTTCGCTTAACCGTCTTAATTTTGAATGGATATATGGATCTGTTTTTTGGTAGTCAAGATTATTCTCCTGTTCACCGTTTTAGTTATTGATGAAATTTTAATTTTAGTGTTTAAAAAAATTAAAATGAAAAATGATTATGTTTTTGATCATTTCATTTCAGTTGATTATAAAATTGTTGTATAGAAAGAAAGCTCACGTGACCTTTTTACATACCTTATATATGTTCATCTCAGAACTCCCCCCCCCCCCCCCCCACCCCCCCCCCCCCCCCCCCCCCCCCCCCCCCCCCCCCCCCCCCCCCTTTGTATTGTTTTTTCTAAGAAGATTTGACCCCTTTTGATTTTACTTTTCTAATGTTTTCTTCTCCTTTTCCAAACTAAAATCAAAATTCGATTCAAAGTATAATTAATAAAAATTCAATAGCTTTATTCTCGTCTTGGCAATAGATTCTCAACCGCTCAACCCTAATTCCATTTCTTAAATCAGCTGCCAGATCCAAAGTTCATGTAGGAAATAAATTTGATTAAGATGATGGGTACTATCATTCATTGAATAACAATCGATTATTGATGTGTGATCTATGATGGTGTTTTTCCCTTGTTCACTTTTATATTGTGATTGGGTTTAGGTTTTCGATCTTTGATTGATCCCTACTCCCGACATGATCATATAATTCCCATGGGGGTTTATCATCTGTTATCGATCCTTTCCTTTAATTCCTTTTTTATTCGATTCGACATAGTTTCAGGATTTCTTTTTGTTTGCTTTTGTCTTTGATTTTATTGGTAAGATCTCCATTCAATCCAAATTCATGATGCACTCTTTCCGTAGCAATGCGGACCATACCCGTTTGATTTCCAAATCCATATTCATCACCATTTTCCCTGATTCAACCACCTCCAAAGATTTATGGAACTTGTGTCAGCCACATGGGACGGTTGTGGACGTTTTTATTCCCAATAGAAAGTCAAAATCAGGGAAGAGGTTTGCCTTCATTCGCTTCATTAAGGTAGACAACATCGATAGGCTGGTTGGGAATTTATGCACCTTGTGGATTGGTCGTTTTCATTTACATGCCAATGTTGTCCGCTTTGATCGACCTCCGAAGTACGCGTCTCGTTCATCTCATCCGGTTAATCCTAAACCGGCTAATCATGTCTCTCCTGTAGCTACTTCCTTTGTTTCGGCTGTGAAAGGTAATTCATCTCCATTTGTGTCGAAGCCTGCACTGGTTCTTGATGAATCCTGTTTGGTGACTAGAGACCTTGGGTATTTTGTCATGGGTGAAGTTCTGCAATTTTCCTCTATCAATAATCTTCGCGTGATTTTATCTAATGAGGGGTTCCCCAATGCCCATATTGTTTATTTAGGAGGTTTGTGGGTTATGATTGAGTTGGAGTCCGCCAAGACTAAACTCAATCTCATGAATCATGTGGGCGTTGCTTCATGGTTTAGGAGTCTTTGTAATGCTCAGTCGGACTTTGTAGCTAAAGAGCGGATTGTTTGGGTTGATATAGAGGGTGTCCCTTTACATGCCTGGTCTCGATCTACTTTCTTCAAGATTGGCTCGAAGTGGGGTGATGTGTTGGAATTAGAAGACGACCATGACGACCTCTTTGCTCGTAAACGTCTTTGTATCAAGACTAAGCATGAGGAGAACATTCTTGAATCCTTTAAGATTATTGTCAAAGGGAAGGTTTTTTGTGTTCGTGCAAAGGAGTTATTTGTTTGGAATCCGACATTTAAAGACATTCCCGAAGCTGTTCATTGCTCAGATGATGAATCTATAAAAGGAGAAGCAGAGATGAATGGCGAGGATAGTAAGTTGAACAATGATGGTGATGCAAGTGATAGTGAGGTTGTTTCTGACACATACTTTGGAGATAATGCAGATGAACAGGGATATGAAAACGAACAAGGCCAATCGTTTAATGCTAAGGAGGTTTCAAAAGATCCATTTAACATCTATGATTTACTCAATAAAACCAAAAAAGTTGTTGGCACATCTGGTTCGGATACAAGTTTACCGTATCCTCCAGGTTTCACTCCGGATAAAAGTACTAATGTCATAAACGAGAAGGAGGTATCTGATGCTGCGGAAGTTCGATCCAACAGTAAATCGGACGGAGGTAATTCCAGAATTTTGGAGGAAGTGGAGAACATTGATGGTTGCTTTTCTTCTGAAGGGCGGAACATCGGGGTCAAACCTAAGGAGGGAGGATCTATTTTGGAGATTCTTGATGAGATGATTAAGGTTGGCCAAACAATGGGTTTTTCCATGGAAGGATGCACGAAGGATATGGAGAATATTATTGGATCAAAAGGAGTGTATGAGATTCTCCGATGAATTGTTTGTCCTTGAACGCTCAAGGCCTAGGATCCAAGGCTAAAAAAGATTGGATTAGGGAGTTGATCACCAAACATAAAGTTAGTTTCTTGTCTATTCAAGAGACTAAGATGGAGTTGATTTCGGCTATGGATGTTAAACAATTGTGGGGTAATTACATTTTTGATCATTCTTTTAGTGAGGCTCTTGGGAATTCAGGAGGTATTCTTTGTACTTGGGACTCCAGCATCTTTCATAAAGAGCATCACATTATCTCCGATAATTTTGTTGCCTTGTATGGGACGTGGATCCCAAATCAGCTTAAGCTTCTAGTGATTTCAGTTTACGCTCCTCAATCTCTTTCTTCTAAGCAAATGTTATGGAGTTACATCTCATCTCTCATTGTGCGTTGGAATGGCGAGTGTCTGGTCATGGGAGACTTCAACGAAGTCAGGTGTAAGGAGGAGCGATGGGGATCTACTTTTAATGCTCATGGGGCTAACGTGTTCAATACCTTTATTTCGAGTTCGGGTTTAATTGATGTTCAGTTGGAAGGGTACGCATTTACTTGGGCTCATCCATCGGCTTCTAAGATGAGCAAGTTGGATCGATTTTTAGTGTCTGATGGCTTAATCTCCTCTTTTCCCCATATTTCTGCAATCTGTCTTGATCGACATCTTTCTGATCATAGACCTATCTTGCTTAGGGAATGTATATCTGATTTTGGTGCTATTCCATTCCGGTTTTATCATTCATGGTTCGGTTTACCAGGTTTCGATCAGATGGTAATAGATTCATGGAATTCTTTAGTCCTTGATGATAACAACGGTATGATTCGGTTCAAAAAGAAGCTGCAATTGTTGAAAAAGAAGATTCGTGGGTGGGTTATGGACTACAAAAGGCAACAGGTGGGTCGCGTAAATGATCTTAAGGCTAAGTTAAGTGTCATTGATAAGGAGTTAGATCAAGGTAGAGTTTCTTCTGATGACCTTTTATTATCCCGTATGGAGTCTATGAAACTCTTGCACGATTTTCAATCTTCGATCAATCGTGATAACATCCAAAAGGCGAAAATTCGTTGGGCCATTGAGGGCGACGAGAACTCTAAGTTCTTTCATGCTATCATTAATAAAAAACGTGCCAATCTTTCTGTCAAAGGTGTTATGGTTGATGGTGAATGGATGGATGACCCTAGCCGTGTTAAAGAAGAATTCCACAATCACTTTGCTACCAGATTTCAAGATCCGGGTGCTAATAGAGGTAATATTAATTTTACCTTTCCTAATCGACTTTCTCTTGATCAGGTTTCTGATTTAGAATCGCCAATTTCGAGAGATGAAATTCGGTTAGCTGTTTGGGGATGTGGAGAGGATAAATCCCCAGGCCCTGATGGATTTACTTTCGAGTTTTTCCGAAAGTTTTGGAAGGTGGTTGGGCCTGATTTTTGTATTGCAGTTGAATGGTTTTTTGAACACGGATCTTTCGCCATTGGTTGTAATTCTTCTTTTGTGGCCCTCATTCCGAAGATCTTAGATCCAAAAATCGTAAGTGATTATCGTCCCATTAGCTTAATTGGGAGCTTGTACAAAGTTATCACTAAGATTCTTGCTACTCGACTTTCGTCGGTTATCTCATCTCTTATTTCTGATGTTCAGTCAGCTTTCCTTCCCAACCGGCAGATCCTCGATGGTCCTTTTATCCTTAGTGAGTTATTATCTTGGTGCAAATTTAAATATAATCAAGTGATGGTTTTTAAGGTCGATTTCGCCAAGGCCTACGATTCTATTAGGTGGGATTATTTAGATGATGTCCTAAACTCTTTTGGGTTTGGTTCTAAATGGAGGTCATGGATTCGTGGTAGTCTAATTTCTGGAAAGGCCTCTATTTTAGTCAATGGAAGCCCGACATCCGAGTTTCAATTCCATCGAGGTCTGAAACAGGGGGATCCTTTGGCTCCATTTCTGTTTATTCTTATAATGGAATCTCTTCATCTCTCTTTTTCTCGTGCTGTTGAGGCGGGAATCTTTACTGGAATCGAGATTGGTTCTTCTCTTACGATTTCCCACTTATTTTACGCAGATGACGCAGTTTTTATTGGGGAGTGGTCTCATAATAATTTAAAAGGTATCATGAACATTCTTCGATGTTTTTCTTTGCTTTCAGGGCTGTCAATTAATGTCAAGAAAAGCCAGCTTCTTGGTATTGGAATTTCAGATTCTATTGTTTCCGAGGCTGCTAAGTCTCTTGGTTGTTCGATTATGAAAACTCCTTTCAAATATTTGGGCATTCCGGTTGGTGGTAATATGTCGTTGATCAAGGCTTGGGATGAATCGATTGTTAAGCTCAAAATGAGGCTCTCTAAGTGGAAACTCAAAACTCTTTCTATCGGGGGTCGTCTTACACTCCTTAAATCGGTGCTTGGTTCCACTCCAATTTATAACATGTCGCTCTTTAAGGTCCCCAAATCAGTCCTTCATTCAATGGAGAGTTTGCGTAGAAATTTCTTCAATGGTATTCAAGAGGGAGATAAGAAGATTGCTTGGGTTAAATGGCCCATGGTGCTCGCGTCTAAAAAACATGGCGGGTTGGGGGTATCCAGTTTCTATGCTCTTAATAGGGGTCTTTTGTTCAAATGGGTGTGGCGTTATATATCTCAAGATAATTCTCTATGGGCTCGGGTTATTTCGGCCTTACATGGTTCGTCTTCACAGGTGCTTTCTGCCTCTTTTTCTTCGTTATGGAAATCTATTTTAAATGAAGTCAAATCTCTTAAGGCTCAAGGTGTGGACTTAATTTCCCATTGTAAGATTCGGGTTGGTAATGGTATGAACACAAGTTTCTGGAATGATTGTTGGATTGGCGACTCTATGCTCAAGCATTTGTTCCCTCGTTTATTTGCCTTAGAAACTATTAAAG